>SJYW01021112.1:0-13715 GCA_006410735.1 Raphicerus campestris | reverse complement strand
AAATCTGTATGCAGGTCAAGAAGCAACAGTTAGAACTGGACATGGAACAACAGACTGGTTCCAAATCAGGAAAGGAGCATGGCAACACCATATATTGTCAGCCTGTTTATTTAACTTTTATGCAGAGTACATCATGAGGAAGGCTGGACTGGATGAAGCACAAGCTGGAATCAAGATTGCCTGGAGAAATATCCAAAACCTCAGATATGTAGATGACACCACCACTTTTTTTACGGCAGAAAGTGAAGAAGTAAAGAGCCTCTTGATTAAATGAAAACAAGTGAAAAAGTCAGCTTAACACTCAATATTCAGAAAACTAATAGAAAGCCATCTGATCCCATCATTTTGTGGCAAATAAATGGGGAAACAATGGAAACAATGACAGACTTTATTTTGAGGGGCTCCAAAATCACTGCAGATGGTGACTGCAGCCATGAAATTAAAAGATACTTGCTCCTTTGAAGAAAAGTTATGACCAATCTATACAGCATATTAAAAAGCAGAGATATTACTTTGCAAACAAAGTCCATCTAGTCAAGGCTATCATTTTTCCAGTGGTCATTAATGTAAAAGTTGGGCTATAAAGAAAGCTGAACACTGAAGAATTGATACTTTTGAACTGTGGTGTTGGAGAAGACTCCTGAGAGTTCCTTGTATTGCAAGGAGATCTACCCTGTCCATCCTAAAGGAAATCAGAAATGAATATTCACTGGAAGTACTGATGCTGAAGCTGAATCTGAAACTCCATTACTTTGGCCACCTGATGATAAGAACTGACTCATTTGAAGAGACCGGATTATGGGAAAGATTGAAGGTGGGAGGAGAAGGGGCCGACAGAGGATGAGATGGTTGGATGGCATCACCGACTCAAGGGACATGAGTTTGAGTAAGCTCTGGGAGTTGGTGATGGATAGAGAGGCCTGGCGTGTTGCAGCCCATGGGGTCATAAAGAGTCGCACATGTCTGAGCAACTGAACTGAACTGAACTGAAGGAAAATATTTAAAGAAAGTCAATAAAATGACTATAGAGTCTTCTTTTCAGTTATTTTTTATTTGCACAGTGTTGTAGACACTTTTTCTTCTCCATAGTTAATGTGACATCCCAAGGTCTTCTTTCTTCTATTGTTTGCTCAGCTGGTAAAGAATCTACCTGCAATGAGGAAGACCTGGGTTTGATCCCTAGTTTGGGAAAATCCCTTGGAGAAGTTAATGGCTACCTATTCCAGTATCCTGCCCTGGAAATTCCATGGACAGTATGGGGTTGCAAATATTTGGACATGACTGAGTGACTTTCACTTTCAAATGTATCTAACTTTTCTTTTAGTTCTTGTGTTTTCTTGTCATATATAGAATTATTGCAATAATTGAGTCACAAAAATGTACTTTGTTTTCTTCTACAATTGATACAATTCAGTCTCTTGTATTTAGATCTATATCCATTTTAAGTTAATTTTTGTCTGTTATGGAAAGCAAGGTACCCAG
Source organism: Raphicerus campestris (assembly GCA_006410735.1). Classification (NCBI taxonomy): domain Eukaryota; kingdom Metazoa; phylum Chordata; class Mammalia; order Artiodactyla; family Bovidae; genus Raphicerus; species Raphicerus campestris. The sequence goes on along the minus strand of SJYW01021112.1, from coordinate 12,233 downwards.
TGCACTCTTTTTTATGTATTCATCCATTTGTCTTATCATTGTTTGAAAATATAATAGACTTTCTCCACTGAATTGCCTTTGCATACTTATCAAAAATCAGTTCACCATAAATGTAAGATTTTATTTCCATACTCATTTTTATTCCATTCTTCTGTATGTTTTTTCTTATTCTAGTATCACATTGTCGTCATTACTACAGCTTTGTAATAAGTTTGAAAACTGCAAATCTGCAAACAATATTCTTCTTTTTCAAGACTGCTATGACTATTATGCGTTTACATTTTATCTATTAGTTTGTCAATCTGTGCAAAATTTTATAGTAGATATATTAAATCTGTATGAATTTCAGTAGTGTTTGTGGGGCTCTAAATGGGAAACCTCGGAAAACAAAGGGGCTAGCTTTGTGGTCGCTAACCTAAGATGGCGCCTGGCGGAAGAGATGGGGGCAGGGTCTATGTTGTCTGTCAAAGTTTTTGATTGGCTCTCTTGATTTCCATGCACGTAGACAGTGTGTGATCTCCGTAGACTCCTGTTATAATGAAGGGACATGACAATTTGACCTTTAATGTCATTGGTACAACTATGGAAAGTCCCTCCCCAAACCCTCCTGTTTATATAAGCTGGGAGTTTGCAGCAATAAAGTGGAACTGCTTCAACGGAACCCCTGTCACGTCTGATTGTCTCTCGCTCACCTCGCCGAGGGGCTGGGTTGTCGGACAGCAGGCTCACCTCTCCTCGGGACCCCTCGGCTTTGCTGAGGGAAGTTCCACTGCCTCTATCTACTCTTTCTGCGGAGTGTCCCCTGCAGTGTTGTCATATTAACAATTTTAACCTTTTCAGTTAAACAGAATATCTTATCACTTAGGTCTTCTTCAACTTTTATCAATGGCATTTTCTTCTTTCTGGGAACATACACAAACTTCCCTGATTAAAGTTATTATAAAATAGTTTATAATTTTATCAGCCTTCTTTATGGTCCATTTCTCATATGTACCTGATTACTGGAAAAATCATAGCTTTGACCATACAGACCTTTGTTGGCAAAGTGATGCCTCTGCTTTTTAATATGCTATCTATGTTTGGCATGACTTTCCTTCCAAGGAGCAAACATATTTTAATTTCACTGTTACATTTACCATCTGCAATGATTTTGGAGACCAAGAAAATAAAATCTGTCACTGTTTCCATATTTTCCTCTTTTATAGTCAAAGGTATAGTTTTTCCATTAGTTGAGGATGGATGTGAAATGTGGACCATAAAGAAAGCTGAAAGCTGGAGAATTAATGCTTTCAAATTGTATTGCTGGAGAAGACTCTCAAGAATCTCTTGGACACCAAAAGGATCAAACCAGTCAATCCTAAGGGAAACCAACCTTGAATATTCATTGGAAGGACTTGTGCTTCAGTACTCCAATACTTTGGCCACTTGATGCAGAGCCAACTCATTGGGAAAGACCTGGTGCTAGGAAAGATTGAGTGCAGGAGGAGAAGGGGGTGACAGTGGGTAAGACAGTTAGATGGTATCACTGACTCAAAAGACGAGTTTGAGCAAACTCTAAGAGATGGTGAAGGACAGGGAAGCCTGAAATGCTGCATTCCATGGGGGTAGCAAAGAGGCAGACATGACTTAGTGACTGACCAACTGCAATAGTTTGCCATGAATTGATGGGACCAGATGCCATAATCTTAGTTTTTAATGTTGAGTTTTAAGCCAGTATTTTCCACTCTCCTCTTTCAGCCTCATCAAGCTCTTAAGTTCCTCTTCTCTTTCTGGCATTGGAATGATATCAACTGCCTGAGGTCATTGATATTTCTCCTGGCAATCTTGATTTCAGCTTGTGATTTATCCAGCCCAGCATTTTGCATGATGTATTTTGCCTATTTTTTTAATCAGGTTATTTATTTATTTAGCTATTGGATTATGGAAGTTTCTAACATAATTTGGCAATATAATTTAAAGTTAAGAAGCGTTATGCCTCTAGCTTTGTTTTTCTTTTTTAAGATTGTATTAACTAGTTGGGGTCTTTAGTGGTTCCACACAAATTTTAGGAACTTTTTTCTGTTTCTGTGTAAAATGCGTTGGCATTTTGAAAGGGTTTTCTTTGAAACTGTAGGTCACTTTGGATAGTATGAACAGTTGACATATTAATTCTCCTAATCCATAAGTGCAAGGTGTATGTATTCATTTGCACAGTCATTTCTGACTCCTTGGGGCCCTAACAACTGTAGGTCGCTAGGCTCTTCTGTCCACAGAATTTTGCAGGAAAGAATACTGGAGCAGGTTGCTATTTCCTACTCACTGACTGCAGTTTCAATCCTTGGGCTAGGACGATTTCCTAGAGAAGAAAATGACATTCCACTCCGGTTTGCTTGCTTGGAAAATCCCATGGACAGAGGAGCCTGGCAGGCTACAGTCCATGGGATAACAAGAGTCAGACATGACTTAGCAACTAAGTCACCACTACCACTGCAGGGGATCTTTCCAACCCAGAGATAGAACTAGGGTATCTTGTGTCTCCTGCACCGACAGCCAGATTCTTTAGCACTGAAGCCACCTAGAGTACCTAAATACAGGGATTATTCAAATTTATTTGTGTACTGTTGTATTTCCTTCATGAATGTTTTGGAGTTTCCAGTGTGCAATTTTCCAGTTTGATTAATTTTATTTCTTGATTAATTTATTGTTTTGATGATATTGTGAGATTTTTCTTTTGTTTCATGATTCATTGTTACTGTACAAAAACACATTGATTTTTTTTAACCTGAAACTTTGTAGAATTTGTTACCTCGTTCCAAAAAACATGTTGATGGCATCTCAAGGTTTATTACATATACTGTTATGCTAACTGTGAACAGGGAGAATTTTTATTGATATCTTTCCAATTTGGACACCTTTCTTTTCTTGCCCAACCTTCCTTTCTTGTCTAACCTTTTAGTACTAGGTTATATAGTAGTACAAGTGGGCATTCTTATTTTGTTTCTGTATTATAGATAAAGCTTTAAGATTTTCATTTTGAGTATGATGTGAGCTGTGAGTTTGTCATATATGTTGATTTCATATCTACATTTCTTTTACATCTAATTTCTTGACATCAATTTTGTCATGAATATATGCTGAATTTTGTTAAGTGTTTTTCANTGAAGGTGGGAGGAGAAGGGGCCGACAGAGGATGAGATGGTTGGATGGCATCACCGACTCAAGGGACATGAGTTTGAGTAAGCTCTGGGAGTTGGTGATGGATAGAGAGGCCTGGCGTGTTGCAGCCCATGGGGTCATAAAGAGTCGCACATGTCTGAGCAACTGAACTGAACTGAACTGAAGGAAAATATTTAAAGAAAGTCAATAAAATGACTATAGAGTCTTCTTTTCAGTTATTTTTTATTTGCACAGTGTTGTAGACACTTTTTCTTCTCCATAGTTAATGTGACATCCCAAGGTCTTCTTTCTTCTATTGTTTGCTCAGCTGGTAAAGAATCTACCTGCAATGAGGAAGACCTGGGTTTGATCCCTAGTTTGGGAAAATCCCTTGGAGAAGTTAATGGCTACCTATTCCAGTATCCTGCCCTGGAAATTCCATGGACAGTATGGGGTTGCAAATATTTGGACATGACTGAGTGACTTTCACTTTCAAATGTATCTAACTTTTCTTTTAGTTCTTGTGTTTTCTTGTCATATATAGAATTATTGCAATAATTGAGTCACAAAAATGTACTTTCTGTTTTCTTCTACAATTGATACAATTCAGTCTCTTGTATTTAGATCTATATCCATTTTAAGTTAATTTTTGTCTGTTATGGAAAGCAAGGTACCTAGTGCACTCTTTTTTATGTATTCATCCATTTGTCTTATCATTGTTTGAAAATATAATAGACTTTCTCCACTGAATTGCCTTTGCATACTTATCAAAAATCAGTTCACCATAAATGTAAGATTTTATTTCCATACTCATTTTTATTCCATTCTTCTGTATGTTTTTTCTTATTCTAGTATCACATTGTCGTCATTACTACAGCTTTGTAATAAGTTTGAAAACTGCAAATCTGCAAACAATATTCTTCTTTTTCAAGACTGCTATGACTATTATGCGTTTACATTTTATCTATCAGTTTGTCAATCTGTGCAAAATTTTATAGTAGATATATTAAATCTGTATGAATTTCAGTAGTGTTTGTGGGGCTCTAAATGGGAAACCTCGGAAAACAAAGGGGCTAGCTTTGTGGTCGCTAACCTAAGATGGCGCCTGGCGGAAGAGATGGGGGCAGGGTCTATGTTGTCTGTCAAAGTTTTTGATTGGCTCTCTTGATTTCCATGCACGTAGACAGTGTGTGATCTCCGTAGACTCCTGTTATAATGAAGGGACATGACAATTTGACCTTTAATGTCATTGGTACAACTATGGAAAGTCCCTCCCAAAACCCTCCTGTTTATATAAGCTGGGAGTTTGCAGCAATAAAGTGGAACTGCTTCAACGGAACCCCTGTCACGTCTGATTGTCTCTCGCTCACCTCGCCGAGGGGCTGGGTTGTCGGACAGCAGGCTCACCTCTCCTCGGGACCCCTCGGCTTTGCTGAGGGAAGTTCCACTGCCTCTATCTACTCTTTCTGCGGAGTGTCCCCTGCAGTGTTGTCATATTAACAATTTTAACCTTTTCAGTTAAACAGAATATCTTATCACTTAGGTCTTCTTCAACTTTTATCAATGGCATTTTCTTCTTTCTGGGAACATACACAAACTTCCCTGATTAAAGTTATTATAAAATAGTTTATAATTTTATCAGCCTTCTTTATGGTCCATTTCTCATATGTACCTGATTACTGGAAAAATCATAGCTTTGACCATACAGACCTTTGTTGGCAAAGTGATGCCTCTGCTTTTTAATATGCTATCTATGTTTGGCATGACTTTCCTTCCAAGGAGCAAACATATTTTAATTTCACTGTTACATTTACCATCTGCAATGATTTTGGAGACCAAGAAAATAAAATCTGTCACTGTTTCCATATTTTCCTCTTTTATAGTCAAAGGTATAGTTTTTCCATTAGTTGAGGATGGATGTGAAATGTGGACCATAAAGAAAGCTGAAAGCTGGAGAATTAATGCTTTCAAATTGTATTGCTGGAGAAGACTCTCAAGAATCTCTTGGACACCAAAAGGATCAAACCAGTCAATCCTAAGGGAAACCAACCTTGAATATTCATTGGAAGGACTTGTGCTTCAGTACTCCAATACTTTGGCCACTTGATGCAGAGCCAACTCATTGGGAAAGACCTGGTGCTAGGAAAGATTGAGTGCAGGAGGAGAAGGGGGTGACAGTGGGTAAGACAGTTAGATGGTATCACTGACTCAAAAGACGAGTTTGAGCAAACTCTAAGAGATGGGGAAGGACAGGGAAGCCTGAAATGCTGCATTCCATGGGGGTAGCAAAGAGGCAGACATGACTTAGTGACTGACCAACTGCAATAGTTTGCCATGAATTGATGGGACCAGATGCCATAATCTTAGTTTTTAATGTTGAGTTTTAAGCCAGTATTTTCCACTCTCCTCTTTCAGCCTCATCAAGCTCTTAAGTTCCTCTTCTCTTTCTGGCATTGGAATGATATCAACTGCCTGAGGTCATTGATATTTCTCCTGGCAATCTTGATTTCAGCTTGTGATTTATCCAGCCCAGCATTTTGCATGATGTATTTTGCCTATTTTTTAATCAGGTTATTTATTTATTTAGCTATTGGATTATGGAAGTTTCTAACATAATTTGGCAATATAATTTAAAGTTAAGAAGCGTTATGCCTCTAGCTTTGTTTTTCTTTTTTAAGATTGTATTAACTAGTTGGGGTCTTTAGTGGTTCCACACAAATTTTAGGAACTTTTTTCTGTTTCTGTGTAAAATGTGTTGGCATTTTGAAAGGGTTTTCTTTGAAACTGTAGGTCACTTTGGATAGTATGAACAGTTGACATATTAATTCTCCTAATCCATAAGTGCAAGGTGTATGTATTCATTTGCACAGTCATTTCTGACTCCTTGGGGCCCTAACAACTGTAGGTCGCTAGGCTCTTCTGTCCACAGAATTTTGCAGGAAAGAATACTGGAGCAGGTTGCTATTTCCTACTCACTGACTGCAGTTTCAATCCTTGGGCTAGGACGATTTCCTAGAGAAGAAAATGACATTCCACTCCGGTTTGCTTGCTTGGAAAATCCCATGGACAGAGGAGCCTGGCAGGCTACAGTCCATGGGATAACAAGAGTCAGACATGACTTAGCAACTAAGTCACCACTACCACTGCAGGGGATCTTTCCAACCCAGAGATAGAACTAGGGTATCTTGTGTCTCCTGCACCGACAGCCAGATTCTTTAGCACTGAAGCCACCTAGAGTCCCTAAATACAGGGATTATTCAAATTTATTTGTGTACTGTTGTATTTCCTTCATGAATGTTTTGGAGTTTCCAGTGTGCAATTTTCCAGTTTGATTAATTTTATTTCTTGATTAATTTATTGTTTTGATGATATTGTGAGATTTTTCTTTTGTTTCATGATTCATTGTTACTGTACAAAAACACATTGATTTTTTTTAACCTGAAACTTTGTAGAATTTGTTACCTCGTTCCAAAAAACATGTTGATGGCATCTCAAGGTTTATTACATATACTGTTATGCTAACTGTGAACAGGGAGAATTTTTATTGATATCTTTCCAATTTGGACACCTTTCTTTTCTTGCCCAACCTTCCTTTCTTGTCTAACCTTTTAGTACTAGGTTATATAGTAGTACAAGTGGGCATTCTTATTTTGTTTCTGTATTATAGATAAAGCTTTAAGATTTTCATTTTGAGTATGATGTGAGCTGTGAGTTTGTCATATATGTTGATTTCATATCTACATTTCTTTTACATCTAATTTCTTGACATCAATTTTGTCATGAATATATGCTGAATTTTGTTAAGTGTTTTTCAGAAAATATCATGATAGTCATATGGTTTGTATCTTTCACACATTGCATTGATTTTCATATATTAATCACATTTTACATTCTTGAGGTAAATCCCATTCAATCATAATCTTCAATCTGTTTCCATGTTGCTGAACGTGCATACTTATATTAAATATTGTTAATCATTTTAAAATCTCTTATTTTCTTTTCTGATTATGATATCAGAGTATTAAAATTCACATTGCATATCTTGGGAAGTCTTCTCTATCCCTTTTTTGAAAACTTTGTAAAGGATTAATATTAATATTTCCCATTCTTTAATCTTACTTGTATCTCTGAGTCCTAAATATGTGTCTTTTACAATGCCTATAGGTTGGATCAAAAATGTTTTAAACATTGTAGCAGAACAGTTTTTGCCTTATGATTGGAGTGTTAAATTAATTTGTGTTCAATATAATTACTGAATATGTAGGGCTTATATCCATGATTTTCTATCTGTTTTCTGAGTGTCTTATTAATTTATTTTTTATCTCCATTACAGCCTCTTTTTATTTTTAGTAGATTTTCTCTATTGTACTATTTTAATTCTTTTTTTTTAATTATATGTTTCAATTATTTAACAACTATCTGGGGGATTAAAATTAACATTGTAACATAAAACATTCTACATACTTAATTTCAATAAAAATTAACTACAAAATTATACTTAAATATATGCCTGTTTCCACCTCCTCCTTTGTGTTATTATTATCATACAGAATTTTAAGTTCAATCCTTATTTTTGACTCCATCCTTTCTGGGATTTTCCCGTTTATTGTTAGTTAAATCATACAACTCTGTACTCTACCCACTGACACCTCAATCAAGGGCTTCCCTGGTGGCTCAGATGGTAAAGAATCCGCTTGCAATGTAGGAGACCTGAGTTCCTTACCTGGGTTGGAAAGATCCCCTGCAGGAGGGCATGGTAATCCACTCCAGTATTCTTGCCTGGTGAATTCCATGGACAGAGGATCCCATGGGTCACAGAGTCAGACACAACTGAGAGATTTTCACCTTCACTTCCCTTAATCAAAAATGAGGATTCTTTACTAGTTCTGTTCAAAATGCAAACACAGGAACTGGGAAGTATTCTAAGGGACACTTGTATAATGTGGATATCAGTTATTGTTGCTTCCTTCTTCCAAGAGTAAATATCCACCAGTNGGTGAATTCCATGGACAGAGGATCCCATGGGTCGCAGAGTCAGACACAACTGAGAGATTTTCACCTTCACTTCCCTTAATCAAAAATGAGGATTCTTTACTAGTTCTGTCCAAAATGCAAACACAGGAACTGGGAAGTATTCTAAGGGACACTTGTATAATGTGGATATCAGTTATTGTTGTTTCCTTCTTCCAAGAGTAAATATCCACCAGTTTTTTTTTTAATTATTCTATTTGTTTTATTTTGTCTTGAGTTTATAATGGTTTTGACAAAAGGTATTATTAAGAAGAAAAAGAAAATCAGAACTCAGAAGATAGGCTTTTGAATCAGCTAATATACACCTAGTAAACTGACTGCATGCTTATCAAACAACACTAAGAATATTAAGACTAACAGTCTACTTAGAAAACAAAGTGAAATTGTGAGCTAGGCTTAAATATACCTTGCATAAGTCTGAAACTTTGATCTATCACGAAAAGTAATGCATACAAGCATAGCTTTCTATACAATTCTTGGAAAATTGTCTTAGCATGATTTCATGTTTTCTAATCCAGACAACTGTAGGGCATCAAATGAACTATGCAAATTAGATGCATTTTTCCAGACTTTGATGAATTTTACCAAGCAATATCACCTTCTGAGTAATTTCTGAGCGGGTTAAGGTTACCTCCTCTGGTGATATCTAATGATTGACAAACTGGTTAGTGTTTCATTTTAAATTCCTAAAAGCTAACTTTTAAATTTTCATACAGGCTCTGTGCTTGTATTTGTTATTATGAATTTAGAGACTTAAGCTTCTTCCAAGTTAAAATTACCAGAGAATAGCTCATAGTTGCAGAAATCACTCTTACTTTTTGTTTGCTGGAGGCTTTCTGAAATTGTTGGAAATAATTTTCTGTTCCATCACAGTCTTAGTCTAGTTTCTAGTCTCAGAAAACTGTGGTACTAGAACTGATGAGAATTAAGTTCCCAAGAAGGTCACTCTTCCAAACTTAGTTTGGATCAATGAGTTAAACACTGGATAGATATCAAGGGATGCAGAGCTCATGTCCTGGATTTCTCTCCTTACTAATATATATCCTCTGACTTATTTTGTTAAATAGAAAGAGGAGATTAAGTCTGACGGTATTTCATTTATTGTTAATTTTAATATTTTCTTATTTTTAATCTTATTACCTCCATTTTTTTTCCAAGCTCTGATATTAGTCTTACTAACAATGCTCCTCTCTTTTCCTAACTTCCCGTCAAGAAGATTCAATTGATATTTCACCCAGCACTCAATATCAGTCCTACTAAGTAAATTTCAGCATGGGAGTCTAATCTTTCCTTGAATACAATATATAACATTTTTTCAGTTCTATTGGAACAAATATCCACTCTAATCAGGATTTAAATCTCTAAATTTTTCTGCAAATTGCAATTATAAATTTCTACAAATTTGAAAAATGATATTATGAGAGGCTGGGATACATTTTTTTTACACTCCCATTCTTGGAAGTAGTTAATGCCTTATAAAATTATTTAATGTATGATAATAATGTCTAATTTTAAAATAATGTAAATTTATAGTAATGTATACTTTTAGTTTAATTAAATTTGAATACAATATTTGTTATATTCCTTTAGTCAGTTATTTAAAATTACTTTTTATCTAAGCATCTGCTCCTCCACAATTTCATCAAAGTATCTCAAATACTTGAGTTCCAAAAATCTAGAAGGGAAGCCAGGTCCTGTTCTAGATTCTTACTGTTTGTCATTTACTGATGATCATCTTATCTTCTCTGGGCCTGTCCAAAACTGTCCTCTCCTATCTCTTTCCATCTGATGCACATTTAGCACTCCACAAACATTACCCCACTGAGGAGTCTCATCGTAAAACAATGCTAACCAACCTTGATTTCCTGATTTTTTTTTCTCTAGGGTTAAAGAAAGCTAAACTCACCCTCAGATCCAATTATTTTTACTTTCCTTATTAAAAGTATTTCCCTCCATTTCTTCCCTATTCCATACACTCAATGTGAGAATTCAAAATAATTCTCCTCATTGGACATTTGTGAAAATGAAAGTCACTCAGTCGTGTCCAACTCTTTGTGACCCATGGACTACACAATCCATGAAATTTTCAAGACCAGAATAATTGAGGGTGTAGCCCTTCCCTTCTCCAGAGGATCTTCCCAACCCAGGGATTGAACCTAGGTTTCCTGCATTGTAGGTGGATTCTTTACCAGCTGAGCCACAAGGACATTTGTGGTCCAGGCCCAATTCTTGTGATAAAAACCTTCTGTCTAAATAATTCATGTTACACATGAAAAGGATTTCTATGTCAGGTAGAATGCCCTTCTCATTTACATTTGAATGACACATACTTTAGAAGCTAATTCAACTCTTAAAAAGAAATCTTGACTATCCCAATAGCTTGCATCAGTACCCTATTAAATGATCACTTGCCTGCCAATAAACTTGCTATGTAGACCTATTTTCCCAATAGGGAAAACTTCTACTTACTTGAAAAGTAATTTGTCCTTTATTATATTTTAGCATCTATCTATGTTTGGGCTTCCCTGGTGACTCAGCTGGTAAAGAACTTGCCTGCCATTGCAGAAGACATAAGAGACACAGATTCGATCCCTGGGTCTGGAAGATCCCCTGGAAAAGGAAATGGCAGTGCACTCCATATTCTTGCCTGGAAAATTCCATGGACAAGAGGAGTCTGGGGATCTACAGTCCACAGGGTCATGAAGAGTTAGACACATGCATGCCATGCTTTACCTTCTGGTTCAGTGGAATTGTGCATTACTATTGTTGGATACCTTTTTTACATCAAATCAATTGATTATTAAAAAGGACGTTACAAAGGGAATGAATGGTAGGAAATCTGTACTAAAAAAAAAAAAAAAATTCTTCCTCTACTCCCAGTGATTCTCAGGTCCTCACCTTTTCCTCTTATTCTGTAGTCAGTATTTCTGAATTTCTTTCTCCAGGCAGTAGGAGGTAGAGAGGATAAAAAATGAGCCTCCTCACTTTCTGAGCAGTAGGAAAAAGGAGTTCAAATATATTTCAAATGGGGAAATTGAATATAATTCTTCACTGTAAGAATGATGAGTTTCAGCAGGCCTTTAGTATGCTACTTTATATCAGAGGATGCTCATGAGTTGCCTTGAAATAACCAGTATTATCTATGATACACCCATTTCACTTTTTAAGAAATGTAAAAATTCCCTTCAGAAAAGAATACAGTTATATTTTGCTATCTATTTTTGTTTTGTACCCATGCAACCTTGACTCTGGAACTTTTAAAACCAGAAATAAGTAAAATATTTACCATTTTCTAAGTTATGGTTATCCTCAAATAGCTCGCCTATTAATATGCAATGGTACACAGTGATATGTAATGTGCAAAAATATGGATATAAACCAGTCAAAACGATTAGATAGGTCAGAACTGACAGTTTAATGTGATATCAAAGAAGAAAGATATCATCAGATAAGCTGTGTTCTGTAAAAGAAAAGTTCAATATTAAGGGGGAGGGGGGGGAGTATAGTTAATCATACAGAAGAAACACCAAGGGAGATGTGTGCACTTATGTGACAGGTGAACTGTGGGGACAGACCAGCAGATTTTCACTTTAAATATGAGCTGACTATTGGACTTTTAAAATCTAGATTTCAAACAGGTTTAAACAAATTTTTTAAAGTGTGGAATGAAAAGACACTAACCTCCTGCTCATTATTTCTAAGTGGATTTATCTTTTCAGTTACTTCATAGATAAAATTCTCCTCATAGGGGAGTGGTAAAATTGGTTCACACTGTGTGCAGTACATTAAAGGAATGACTGCCATTTCACGTTTATTAATCTTTCGTGCCCAGTTCAATTTGCTACATTTAAAATGACCTCATGGAGATAAATTAGAATTCAATACATGATTAATTAAAGTTGATACATTTCAATCTCAATTGCTTAATGATAAAGAGGCTCATATGAAAATTTTTCTGAGAAAAAAATAAAATGGTAAGGATAGGATTAACTTTGCCTGTCTCTATTTTTTTCTTCTCATTTCCCTCTTTAGGTCAACTTCAGTTTAGTTCAGTCGCTCAGTCGTGT
>SJYW01021110.1:0-50975 GCA_006410735.1 Raphicerus campestris | reverse complement strand
GACTCAATGGACATAAGTTTGAGTTAGCTCCAGGAGTTGGTGATGGATAGGGAAGCCTGGCGTGCTGCAGTCCATTGGGTTGCAAAGAGTTGGACATGAGTGAGTGACTGAACTGAACTGACCTATAAGGAAAGACTGCTTTCAGTCAGGTAGTAGCAGCTTTAGCCCTCAAGACATATCTGACACACTGACTTTTTGTATGGCCACAAACTAAAAGTGGTTTTCACATTTTTTATTTTTTTTTATTTTTTAATTTATTTATTTATTGGCCACGCTGTGCGGCATGTGGGATCTTACTTCCCTGATCGGGGATTGAACCTGGGTCCCCTGCATTGCAAGCCCAGAGTCCTAACCACCGGACCACCAGGGAAGCCCAGAAGCTAGAGATTTAATCTTGATCATTTGAGACTCCTGTTGAAGGATTTCCACTTAATCACTTATTGTTCTTTCATATTGATTAAATTTTCTCTGTAAAACATTTTGACCCAATTTTAAATTGGGTCAACATGCATATGTGGAGAGTCTTTTCCCTACCAGTGAGCTACATATAAGATGGCTTGAGGCCATGCCTGAGTCATTCGCATTTTATTAATGAAAATATATGCAGAATGAATGAGGCAGTTACTAGTGGAATGCACTTGATTTGTAGTGGAGACTGAAAATTCAAATGTTTATTGGTGCCACGCATGAGTAGATATGGCCAGGGGTAAGTACTAGGAATATGCGGAGGCTGTTTTCTCATCTAAAGAGGTCAGCTGTTATTTAAATCAAATTACATCTTAGCATGGGAAATAAGGACTCTGATTAACTGGATTTTCTCGTTTTTCAAGAAAAGCTGAAAATTATTGATGAAAGACTCCTAATTCTCAAATTTTGATAGTAGTCATAATTGTTTGAAAACACAGTGTGGGTGAAACAGGAGACATCTAATCTAGCCCACAGGTCTGTGTGGAGGTTGCCCTAGGGCAGGTCTTCAGCTCTTTGGAAATTGGGGGATCCGTCAGAAAGAGAAAGCTTTGCTTACTATATCCATCTTTTCAGAGTTACTTTAAGGATAGATAAAATATTCAGATGATGAAACCTCTTCAAGTGCCACTTTCTAGAAGCTTCCCAATTATCCCAAGATGAGACCTTTGCAGTTGGGACTGTCCCTGAAGCCAACAGGCATCAGGTAAAAAGGGGTTGTGGAAACCAGTTGTCTTAACATCCTGTCATCTAGAGTGCCTTCATATCTAGATCTCTGCTGTCCAGGCCTGTCCAGTTTTTTGGAAAACATGAATGACATGTGGCCAAAGTAAGATGTTGATGAAAACTAGGACTGAATGTTTAGTGGAAAGAGCACACGATTGAGAGTAAGAAAACGCAGGTTTGAAGTCTCCTTTCACCCACAGATGTGAACTCCCGCAAGTCCAGTCATCTCTTTGCGAGGCTAACTAGATTTTTACTCAACAGTGACAAGCCTTTTTTTTTTTTAAAAAAGATAGGTATCATAATATAAAAGCCAGAAGATTTCAAGTACACAGTTACTTAAGAAATAAAGAAAAAAAGACACTAATAACAGCTTATAACTAGATTTATGCATTTCTAAGGCTCCCAAATGAAATCCTCTATAACCTTCAGTTTTCTTCGTTGCACAGTAAGTGCTTGATAATTCAACCTTACCAGCAAGAATTGAGGCAGGGTTCCTCACACTGTGGATAATCATTAAATATATTTCCAGTGAAATAATAATGTAAGAGCTGGAGATAATTCTGACATCACTTATACTTAAGAGTGGAATGCATTTGAAGTCTGTGTTTAAATATGGATGATGATTCTGGGGAAGCTTGGATATTCACTAAGCCTGAAATAGTACAATATATTATGGTATATGAATGTAAACACTCCTACTTTTGTGTTCTGACTCCTTCATTTAAATCCCTTTCCTGTTATTTACTCTATTGTGAAGAGACTAAACCATTGCTCAGAAGCCAAGGACTCATCTAAAGTCATGTGAACACCTCTGTGTGAGTGAACTTGTTGATGCATCAGTTCTTTGGTCCAGAAGGTAGTGACTTTCGTCCAATATGCTGGTTTCTTAAAAAGTTTCTACTGAGTGAAACAGACATGATCCTCTCTATAGTCACAAAACATTAGAGCTGGTAATTAAGGAGCAAGGTTGAAATCAGCTCTAGCTGGTTCGCTCTAGCCAAAAGTTAGGTCCTGTCCATGTAACCAAACAGGGTTTGACTTATACCTCTGATTGAGGATTATCCACCTTCTACTTGGATTTTATATATCTGTTACTTTGCCAGCTGGGGAAGAAGCATGGTCCTACTGGTATTGATTTTCAGGATACATACTCAGTGACGGTGTGGGGTGTACCCTGTCCTGAGAGCAGCTGAAGCTCCCCAGCCAGCCATGGCACTGGTATGGCAGTTCTGCCACTTCCAAGCTGTTTGTTCTCGACCTCCCTTGACATATTTATCTTCAGTCTTCATTCATTTTTGTGGCAAGATGACATTAGTATTCATCACCACTACGCCTCTCCTTTTGCTCCTCTCTACAAAGTTTTTGAATCAAAGTCCCCAGAATAGAGATGACCTGTTGATATGTTTGTTAATTATTTTTTCAAAAATATTTACATTTCATATCCGTATCTTTCTCTATGTGACTTTGTATGGTGTCCAGTCCCCACTAAAACAGAAAACAGCTTTACAATTTTTCTAAAATAGGAGATGTGCTCATTTTTCTAAAATTCAAGAAATATAGAAAAATATAAAGAAGACAGTTACAAATCACCTCCAAGTCTTACCTCCCAGAAATAACATGTTATCATTTGGGGAATGTCAGCATCTGAAAATTTATAAATAGAAGGATGAATGACTGGATATAGGTAGACAGGCACAAATAATTTTATAATAGTGTGTGTACATGTTATTTTAAAAGTTAAAGCATTATATTCAGTGAAATGAAACTGGAGGAATGTTTGAACTTCTGATTAAGTTTCTTTATTTAAAAACCATTAATATCTAAANCTAGAGTGCCTTCATATCTAGATCTCTGCTGTCCAGGCCTGTCCAGTTTTCTGGAAAACATGAATGACATGTGGCCAAAGTAAGATGTTGATGAAAACTAGGACTGAATGTTTAGTGGAAAGAGCACACGATTGAGAGTAAGAAAACGCAGGTTTGAAGTCTCCTTTCACCCACAGATGTGAACTCCCGCAAGTCCAGTCATCTCTTTGCGAGGCTAACTAGATTTTTACTCAACAGTGACAAGCCTTTTTTTTTTTTAAAAAAGATAGGTATCATAATATAAAAGCCAGAAGATTTCAAGTACACAGTTACTTAAGAAATAAAGAAAAAAAGACACTAATAACAGCTTATAACTAGATTTATGCATTTCTAAGGCTCCCAAATGAAATCCTCTATAACCTTCAGTTTTCTTCGTTGCACAGTAAGTGCTTGATAATTCAACCTTACCAGCAAGAATTGAGGCAGGGTTCCTCACACTGTGGATAATCATTAAATATATTTCCAGTGAAATAATAATGTAAGAGCTGGAGATAATTCTGACATCACTTATACTTAAGAGTGGAATGCATTTGAAGTCTGTGTTTAAATATGGATGATGATTCTGGGGAAGCTTGGATATTCACTAAGCCTGAAATAGTACAATATATTATGGTATATGAATGTAAACACTCCTACTTTTGTGTTCTGACTCCTTCATTTAAATCCCTTTCCTGTTATTTACTCTATTGTGAAGAGACTAAACCATTGCTCAGAAGCCAAGGACTCATCTAAAGTCATGTGAACACCTCTGTGTGAGTGAACTTGTTGATGCATCAGTTCTTTGGTCCAGAAGGTAGTGACTTTCGTCCAATATGCTGGTTTCTTAAAAAGTTTCTACTGAGTGAAACAGACATGATCCTCTCTATAGTCACAAAACATTAGAGCTGGTAATTAAGGAGCAAGGTTGAAATCAGCTCTAGCTGGTTCGCTCTAGCCAAAAGTTAGGTCCTGTCCATGTAACCAAACAGGGTTTGACTTATACCCCTGATTGAGGATTATCCACCTTCTACTTGGATTTTATATATCTGTTACTTTGCCAGCTGGGGAAGAAGCATGGTCCTACTGGTATTGATTTTCAGAATACATACTCAGTGACGGTGTGGGGTGTACCCTGTCCTGAGAGCAGCTGAAGCTCCCCAGCCAGCCATGGCACTGGTATGGCAGTTCTGCCACTTCCAAGCTGTTTGTTCTCGACCTCCCTTGACATATTTATCTTCAGTCTTCATTCATTTTTGTGGCAAGATGACATTAGTATTCATCACCACTACGCCTCTCCTTTTGCTCCTCTCTACAAAGTTTTTGAATCAAAGTCCCCAGAATAGAGATGACCTGTTGATATGTTTGTTAATTATTTTTTCAAAAATATTTACATTTCATATCCGTATCTTTCTCTATGTGACTTTGTATGGTGTCCAGTCCCCACTAAAACAGAAAACAGCTTTACAATTTTTCTAAAATAGGAGATGTGCTCATTTTTCTAAAATTCAAGAAATATAGAAAAATATAAAGAAGACAGTTACAAATCACCTCCAAGTCTTACCTCCCAGAAATAACATGTTATCATTTGGGGAATGTCAGCATCTGAAAATTTATAAATAGAAGGATGAATGACTGGATATAGGTAGACAGGCACAAATAATTTTATAATAGTGTGTGTACATGTTATTTTAAAAGTTAAAGCATTATATTCAGTGAAATGAAACTGGAGGAATGTTTGAACTTCTGATTAAGTTTCTTTATTTAAAAACCATTAATATCTAAAATAATGCCTCCAAAGTAATTCAAAGAGTTAGGAAGAACCATTAGGAGATTGGAGCCATCATAGTCTTACCACTGTGCACTGTTAGAGTGGCTAAAATAAGAAATACTGAAAATACAAAGTTTATATGGGGACATGGACTCCCCTGGTGGCTCAGACAGTAAAGAATTTGCCTTGCATTGCAAGAGACATGGGTTTGATCCCAGGGTTGGGAGGATCCCCTGGAAAAGGGAATGGCAACCCATTCCAGTATTCTTGCCTGGAGAATTCCATGGATGGAGGTCATGATGCATGGGAATGCAAAATGTCGGACATGACTGAGCAACTAACACTTTCACTTTCACAGCTATAGGGATGTGGAACAGCTGGGATTCTTTATTCTTACATTCCTAATGGGAATGTAACATGGTATAGACCCTATGGGAAAGTATTTCTTATAAAATTAAATATACCTCTATCTGAGGATCTGGTAATTTCACTGTAATTTTCTCCCCCACATGAAACCCCATGTCCACAAAAAGATTTGTGCAAGAATAGTCATGTCACATTCATTCATAGTTAAGACATGCAACAACATGAATGACTTGTAGACATTGTGTTGAGCCAAGAAGATAAAAGCGAAAGAGTACATATTCTATAAAACCATTTATATTATGTCCTAGAACATGTACAACTGTTTCTCTGGTGATAGAAGAGGGGTTGCTATGAGATGAATGGAGTATAGACTAGAAAGGAACTTTCTAGGATGATGTCAGTATTCTTTATCATAATTGGGATATTGGTTAAATGAGTATATATATTTGTCAAAACCCATCAAACTGTGCACCTAAGAGCTGTGTACTTTTTTGTATATAATTAAGTCTTAACTTAAATGTTTTTAAAAAAACAAACTCAATTTAAACCTCTGAGCTGTTATGGATTGTCTTTCTGTTCAGAATCAAGAAGAATTAACAAACTTATTCTTCCTCCCACCTGCCCTTATGTTGCTTATATTAGTTTTTCTTTTTTCAGGCTTCACAACATTCATACTCTGATTTGCAATCATAATACCCTAGTTGTTTAGTCTTAGTTCTATATTTAAATAGAACCATGGGTCCATTTGCCACAGTTTTTCCATTTCTGAATTCTTTATTTGGGTTCATCTCTTGTTTATCCAGATTTTATGGTCAAGCAATTTTTTTGGTTTGTTTATTCTAAAGGAAGACTCATGGATATCCTGTTTCTTGAGTTTTCAGATGTTTGACTTGAACTGTCAACTAGCTGGATCTAATATTCTTCAGTTATAAGCTTCCTCAGTTAAAGACATGGCCTGTCTTTAGACACTACACTGTCTTCGACATTGAATATTACTGTGATGATGTCTGTAGTCAGCCTAGTTTTGTTTTCTTTCTCCCTCTAGTAGATGACTTGGTTTTTCATACGTGGCATCTGAAAAATGCTTAATTCTTATATTCAGTAACTGAAGCTATTGCTTTGCTTGTTTGTTTGCTTTTTACTGTGTATAAATTCTCCCTGGCGTAAGAATGTCCTTTTGATTTACAGTTTCAGCTCTTCCTTTATTTGAAGAGTATTGGGGGGGAGTGTGTTGTAAGCCTCCACTTTTTAAAATATGAACCCTTCTTTTCTCTTTCCTGTGTGTGTTACTTCAGGAACAACAATCATCCTTAATTTTCTTACCTAGAGTCTCCATGTATCACCTCGTCTCTAGGTCCCTTAATTCCTTTGTTTTGCCTCATTCAGTGATGATCTCTAACCTTTACTGTGGGCCATTAGTTGGCTTTTCTTCTCTTCTGCTCCTTGATGTTTCTAATTGGTCTGTTAAGTACATGATACTGTGATTTTGTGTGCATTTCTGTATATCGATGATTTTCCTTTCATTTTGAACTTTTGTTCTATCTTTGAGTCCTCTAGTCTTTGAGTCCTTGTTTTATAGAATTCATAGTCGGAGGAAGTTTTTAGTAGAATGCAAGACGCTCACCGAGAGTTGTCTGTTTCTAGGGTTATGTTCCTTATAATCTTAGTTCCACATCTGTTGCTCACCTGCTGAATCCTTTTCTTGCATTTTCGTTTTAGCAGAGTTTTATCATCGTTCTTATTTCTTCTCACTCATGCATGATAGAGGCCACTCTCCACATCATCTGTTTGTTCTGATCAAGTAGAAGTGAATTTACTTGATCTTGTTTCTGCTTTGTCTGGGACTAAATTATCTTCTAAATCCCTGCCTCCAGTTTGAGGGCTTGCTGTCAGTTTCAGGGCAGTACTCATAACCCAGGGTTGGAAGAGTGAGGAGAATGTCCCTGGAGATCAGCAGTCTCTGCTGGAGGACCTGGGTCCAGCATGACTAACCATCGTGCTAGCTCCAGGACTTGCCCCAATTTCACACTGGAAGTCCCATATCCCAGGAAACCCTCTCAGTCTCAAGGAAGGCTGGTTACCCTATCTGGATCAACTTTATTTTCTACTAATTTTTAAATATTCTGGGTCCCTGTCCACTCCACGTAGCTGCAGCTGATTGAGCTTGACCCCAGTTCTCCTTAGTTTCCTGGGACATGGCTATCCTGGGCCACTTGAAGAGGTACAAGACTCCAGTGTCATGGATTTTTTTTTTTTTCCCTTTAAGACTTCTGATTCCAAGTCAGCTTCTCGCCAGTTGAGATCATTTGAGTGAGAATGTTCAGAGTTTCATCAGCTTATTCTTTTCCTCAACACCACTTCTGAGGCAGAATATGCGAACAGGAGGGTCATGCTGGATGCAGCTCTCAGAGTCTTGCTCCATCTCTCAGCTGCACTTTTCAAAAGATGGCAGGCACATGCATAGTTTCCTTTCCTTGTTTAGTTACTTTAAAAAGATATTTTAAAATTTCTACTTAGCCCTTTGAGGAAATAGATTCAGTAATCTTGTTTGATTCTACTCCTTTTACCCAGTTTGGGCTTCTCTGATGGTCCAGATGGTAAAGAATCTGCCTGCATTGCAAGAGACCTGGGTTCAATCCCTGGTTTAGGAAGATCCCCTGGAGGAGGGAATGGCAATCCACTCGAGTGTTCTTGCCTGGAGAATTCCATGGACAGAGGAGCCTGGCGGTCTACAGTCCATGGGGCTGCAAAGAGTCGGATACAACTGAGTGACTAACATTTTACCCAGTTCATTATAGAGTAAAGCTGGTCAGTTGACTCATCATTATATATTCTCTCTTTGCTCATCCTCTTCTCCCTCACCAAAAAACAGACATGCATCTCTCTTGCTTTCTCTTTCCCATACATGTACGCAGGAGGAAATATTAGGCACTTAAATAAAAAATAGAGCTTTGAGAGCAAAACCCAATCAAAAGCATACTAGATTAGCCCATGAATTGAAAATGGTCTCCTTTATTGAAGGATTTGTCCATTGAGATGCTATCATTTAAGACTTCTATTTCTAGGGATTTTTCCAGACTGAACATTATATTTAACACTGAAACATTAATGCTGATATAGGTTTTAAGTTGAGCTTACTTGTTCTCCTAAGATTATTTCTTTAAAAGTATAAAGAAGATTATCTCCCAATAGTGAAGTAATGGTTCATATTTCCAAGGACTGTTACTTGGCACAATGAGTATGTACTTTGTAATCTAGCACTGGGTCTCTGTCCATGTTTGCAGAACCGCTTGAAGAAATAAATGTGTATCCTCTAACGTTGATCCAACAGTCATAACTGGTAGAGTTGAAAGAGAAGCCCAATCTTGGGGATTTCTGATTAGGTCAGAAGAATAATGCTGCAGTGATACAGCCTGAAAGAGGGGAAGGTTTAAAGTTTTGAAGGAAGGTGAGAAAACATTATAGGCAAATTTCAGGAAGAATTTTAAGGCACACCTTGAAAATGCCAGACTTGTTAGTAGAACATAGCATGTGCCATCAGAATAAAAGACCCTCCCAAAGAGGGACTTGTGTCTGGATTTCTTTTGTTTTAAGGGATGGGGTTGAGAGCATTGAAACTCCATTTATAAATCTGAAGTTTTAGGCTTTTTCATCTTCCTGTTGGGGCTTTCTGGTAGCTCATATGGTAAATAACTTCCCTGCAGTGCAGAAGACTCAGGTTCGATCCCTGGGTCAGGAAGATCCCCTGGAGTAGGAAATGGCAACCCACTCCTGTATTCTTGCATAGAGAATCCCGTGGACAGAAGAGTCTCGTGGGCTACAAGCAGATAGGATTGCAAAGAGTCAGACACGGCTGAAGCAACTTAGCACATTCAGGTTTCAAACAATAGCTAACAAGAGAAATAGTCATTTTTTTATATTTGCTCTTTTTAGCAATTTTTTTTCTAGTCTAGATAGGTAAAGGAGTTTGGCCTATTTTTAAATTCTCTTTTATCTGTCTGTTAGAATACTGTATTTCTTTTAGAATTATTTACTTTATATTGAACTTTTCAGAAATACTTGCAATTATTTTAATTAAAATTTAAAGGTAAAATATACCTTTATGTCTCATTGTTCATTCAGATTTCTTACAGCTGAAAAAACAGATACCTTTAGTGATTGAAGTCAGAGGTGATTCCAGTGAGTTTTATTTTATTTACATTTGTTAGTTAAATAAATAAGTGTTTTAATACATCCCTTTAAGGATATGAGTAATAAAAAAAATTTCCCCTCAGAGGTTAGAATGTATTCTTCTTATGGAAAGTAAAAATATGTTGGAGAAAATTAATTAATACTCAAATGTAATTTGAAGCTACAAATAAAAGGCAATGCAGTAGACCCTCTATAGCCATGGATTCCACATCTGTGGATTCAACCTGCCGTGGATACAGATGGTCAGCTGGACTACTCTATAGAAAGGATTTGAGCATCCTCAAGTTTAGGTATTTGCAGGAAGTCCTGGGACCAGTCCCCCATAGGTACTGGGGGATGACTGGACATTATTTTTCATCCCTTCCCTATCCATCTTCCCTTTTTAGATGAGTGTGGTACATGAGGGTGAAATGAGACAAAAGTAGCTAAGGTAGGGTCACAGTGCAATGGGATGAAATCTAGTCTGCCTTTCAGCCACTTCCTTATTTACTATTTTATATGGTATTCACATACCTCAGAGGAATTCAACTGCAACACAGTATCACATAGGGAGGAATTCAGATGAAGCCAGATCCTTCCTCAGAGCTTTGGTGCCTTGCGATGAATACCAAAACAGCAAAAAGCCATTTTTAAGAATCCAAAAAAGAGGGACTATAGTATAGCTGATTCACTTTGCTGTATGGTGGAAACTAACACAACATTCTAATACAGCAACTGTATTTCAATAAAAATTTAGAACAAAGCACACAGCCCCAGACATGAAAGTGCCGAGGACAGTAATTACATGAGATGTCACCCTAGTAAGACATTAAAGATTTAGTTTTATTTAATCAACTCACTTGCACAGGTCACTTCTTAATTGTATTTGATATTTATAGCCCTTCACTTAGCATTTCCAATTTTAGGTAAATAGCACTTTAAGCCTAATTAGTTAGCAAATATTTTAGTTTAAGATGGTGTAGTAGTCTTTCAGTTTCTGCTGGAGTAGATATTTTTGTACATGCTCTTCCTAAATATTTAATAATTTTAATGTTGCTGAGGTTTGGTCTGAATAACAAAATACTGACTTTCCCTCCAAGATGATGTACACGTTGTCACCCATCACACTTTGTTTGCTGTCAAAATTTTTTAAGCTTGCTGTGACCTACTTAAGGGTCTTCTGACAAGATTAAAAATTCTGGTGAGTTGCATGCTGCAGACTGCAGAGCATTCAGCAATTGCACTTTGTGTTTTCCAGCCTTGTTCCTATGGAGATAATGGCCAGGTTTGTCATGCAAACCCACTGCCTTCTCTTTTGGTAGACATGCTTTGTGTTTTGACACAAAGGAAGCAATATCATTTGATATGGTTGAGTTGAGTTTCTAATGTACCCTGTATGTGTCTTTTGGTATTTTGACATTTTAATGATGTGTTCACCTCACTTTAATTTTGGTTTGTCAGCGTTTTTACTCAGAAGTCTGTATTTTTCAAGGGTTAATCTAATGGTTTAAAAAATGTTCCTGGAGTAAAGCAGGAAATCACCCTGTAGCAATGAGATTAATTTGAAGAGGCTTGAAATGATGAACCACACTTAGCAAATTCTCTTTGAAACAAAAGTCAGGCCATGAGTTACAGCTCAAGAGAGGGAAAGGAGGAGGTTGAGGAGTGAGCTAAGAGGCTGCAACATGACTGAGGCTTAGAAAGCAGGACACACTCTGAAAGCTTGTAAAGAAAAACCAGGCCTGGTTTTCTTTTTTGAGAAGTGTGTAAGAAGATTTAATCTTTGACAAAATAAAGCTGACATGAAGAAGGACAGATGAGACAGAATGAAGAGAGGGAGGGAGGCAGTGAGAGAAGGAGAAGGGAAGAAAACTGAAGAATTAAGAGAATGGAATTAAGGTTCCCTAATGGAAGAAAAAACTCTCTGGCATCTAACCTTAAGTAGGCGGGAGAGTGATACTCTAGCTCCATTGAAGAGAAGCAGACAAGAAAGGAAATCCATTGACTGAGTGAATGGAGGATGTCTAAGTTGAGTCAACAATGAATTGAGTTGAAGGCTAACCTTATGTGCTGGGGATCTTACTTGCTGAATGTTTGTGTTCCCTCCAACTTGTATGGTGAAATCTAACCCCAGTATGATGGTACTTTGAGGTTGAGGCCTTTGGGAGGTAATAAGGTCATGACAGTGGAATCCTCATGAATGAGATTAGTGCCCTTATCCCCAGAGCTAGCTGACTATCTTTTCATCATGTAAGGATTCAATGAGAGGCTGGCCATCTGCAAACCAGGAAGATGATTCTAACACTCTGATCTCAGACTTCCAGTCTCCAGAACTGTGAGAAGTAGATTTCTGTTGCTTATAAGCCACCCAGTCCCTGTGGTACTTTGGTAGAGCAGCCCAAACTAAGACAGGATCTGAACCAGCTCCTGTTTCAGCATCCATGGATCCGGTATCCTCCCTACATGCTTTTTCGTGGTTGCCGGTAGCTCTGATTTTGTAGCCTAGTTGTTATTAGTAATGGCCTTGGTTGTATAGTGCCTTTACTACTCATTTTATAGTCCTGCTCTCTCCCCCTCTGCTCTCTTCTGGTTTGGTGGCACTAAATGAAGGGCACCGACATGTCATGTGTTTACCATGATGAACTCTGAGTCATAAGAGAATACACATCAATGACACTTACCTTATAAAACTCCATCCCTTGGCTTTCATTGCATCCTGCTCTGAGTATTTGCCATGGTATATGCCCAGTACTCTTAGTTACAAAACATCAATCCCCCCAAATGAACTTAAAAAACATTCATTAAACTGAGAAATCTGAAGTGCTAACTTTTGTAACAGCAGCTACTAGATCCAGGAGGTCACTGTATCATCAGAGCTCTCTTCACCCCTCTAGCAGCTCTTATGTTTCTAGCAGCTCTTTCCCTGTGGCTCTAGCCGTTCATGTCTCTTAGAGCTCCAAGTCCCTAAAGAATGAAAGATATTCTTTCTCATCAGCTCTTGCTAAAGTCAGAGCAAAGAATCTGTTAATTCCTGTTCGTTAGTGGGCTGGGGTGGGGTCAAATGTGCGGAGCCATCCCCCTTAAACTACGGTGCCGTGTAGAGTGATTAGAAAAGATGGCGCACACATGGCGCAAGTGTGTTCCCTCCAGCCATCTTGCATCTACAGTTCAGCTCAGTTNTGAAGTCAGAGGTGATTCCAGTGAGTTTTATTTTATTTACATTTGTTAGTTAAATAAATAAGTGTTTTAATACCTCCCTTTAAGGATATGAGTAATAAAAAAAATTTCCCCTCAGAGGTTAGAATGTATTCTTCTTATGGAAAGTAAAAATATGTTGGAGAAAATTAATTAATACTTAAATGTAATTTGAAGCTACAAATAAAAGGCAATGCAGTAGACCCTCTATAGCCATGGATTCCACATCTGTGGATTCAACCTGCCGTGGATACAGATGGTCAGCTGGACTACTCTATAGAAAGGATTTGAGCATCCTCAAGTTTAGGTATTTGCAGGAAGTCCTGGGACCAGTCCCCCATAGGTACTGGGGGATGACTGGACATTATTTTTCATCCCTTCCCTATCCATCTTCCCTTTTTAGATGAGTGTGGTACATGAGGGTGAAATGAGACAAAAGTAGCTAAGGTAGGGTCACAGTGCAATGGGATGAAATCTAGTCTGCCTTTCAGCCACTTCCTTATTTACTATTTTATATGGTATTCACATACCTCAGAGGAATTCAACTGCAACACAGTATCACATAGGGAGGAATTCAGATGAAGCCAGATCCTTCCTCAGAGCTTTGGTGCCTTGCGATGAATACCAAAACAGCAAAAAGCCATTTTTAAGAATCCAAAAAAGAGGGACTATAGTATAGCTGATTCACTTTGCTGTATGGTGGAAACTAACACAACATTCTAATACAGCAACTGTATTTCAATAAAAATTTAGAACAAAGCACACAGCCCCAGACATGAAAGTGCCGAGGACAGTAATTACATGAGATGTCACCCTAGTAAGACATTAAAGATTTAGTTTTATTTAATCAACTCACTTGCACAGGTCACTTCTTAATTGTATTTGATATTTATAGCCCTTCACTTAGCATTTCCAATTTTAGGTAAATAGCACTTTAAGCCTAATTAGTTAGCAAATATTTTAGTTTAAGATGGTGTAGTAGTCTTTCAGTTTCTGCTGGAGTAGATATTTTTGTACATGCTCTTCCTAAATATTTAATAATTTTAATGTTGCTGAGGTTTGGTCTGAATAACAAAATACTGACTTTCCCTCCAAGATGATGTACACATTGTCACCCATCACACTTTGTTTGCTGTCAAAATTTTTTAAGCTTGCTGTGACCTACTTAAGGGTCTTCTGACAAGATTAAAAATTCTGGTGAGTTGCATGCTGCAGACTGCAGAGCATTCAGCAATTGCACTTTGTGTTTTCCAGCCTTGTTCCTATGGAGATAATGGCCAGGTTTGTCATGCAAACCCACTGCCTTCTTTTTTGGTAGACATGCTTTGTGTTTTGACACAAAGGAAGCAATATCATTTGATATGGTTGAGTTGAGTTTCTAATGTACCCTGTATGTGTCTTTTGGTATTTTGACATTTTAATGATGTGTTCACCTCACTTTAATTTTGGTTTGTCAGCGTTTTTACTCAGAAGTCTGTATTTTTCAAGGGTTAATCTAATGGTTTAAAAAATGTTCCTGGAGTAAAGCAGGAAATCACCCTGTAGCAATGAGATTAATTTGAAGAGGCTTGAAATGATGAACCACACTTAGCAAATTCTCTTTGAAACAAAAGTCAGGCCATGAGTTACAGCTCAAGAGAGGGAAAGGAGGAGGTTGAGGAGTGAGCTAAGAGGCTGCAACATGACTGAGGCTTAGAAAGCAGGACACACTCTGAAAGCTTGTAAAAAAAAACCAGGCCTGGTTTTCTTTTTTGAGAAGTGTGTAAGAAGATTTAATCTTTGACAAAATAAAGCTGACATGAAGAAGGACAGATGAGACAGAATGAAGAGAGGGAGGGAGGCAGTGAGAGAAGGAGAAGGGAAGAAAACTGAAGAATTAAGAGAATGGAATTAAGGTTCCCTAATGGAAGAAAAAACTCTCTGGCATCTAACCTTAAGTAGGCGGGAGAGTGATACTCTAGCTCCATTGAAGAGAAGCAGACAAGAAAGGAAATCCATTGACTGAGTGAATGGAGGATGTCTAAGTTGAGTCAACAATGAATTGAGTTGAAGGCTAACCTTACGTGCTGGGGATCTTACTTGCTGAATGTTTGTGTTCCCTCCAACTTGTATGGTGAAATCTAACCCCAGTATGATGGTACTTTGAGGTTGAGGCCTTTGGGAGGTAATAAGGTCATGACAGTGGAATCCTCATGAATGAGATTAGTGCCCTTATCCCCAGAGCTAGCTGACTATCTTTTCATCATGTAAGGATTCAANTTTGCTTTACAATTTCCAGATTTCATCAGGGAATCTATTCGACCTTTTCCCCCATTCCTGGGTCCTGGCCCCAGTAGGATACCAAACAGGCGCTATGCTTGTGTACAACACCCCAAATACCTCTTTCTTCCCTCTCCCCCTTCTCTCCCTTCCTAGATTGGTAGAGAGTTTCTCTTTCCATGTTGGGAAACCATCCTACATCTTTCATGCTCTGTGGTTTATAGCAGAACTCTGAGATCTCTAGAGTGTAATATAGATATTTAAAGGACAGCCTTAGGAATTTAGAGTACACTTCTCCCAGTAAAGCCAGGCCCTTGTTAATGAAAGCCTTGGCAAACGGAAGCCTTGACTTTCACAGCTATTGACTGGGAAATGAGCCATGTCTGTTTGGGAAGTGGAAGACCAAGCATGTCTCCTTTGTTTTGTTGTCCCCAAGAAACAATTCAACTGCCTCAGTGGGAGGAGGGCTAAGGAGCACAGGAAATTACTGGGAAGGAAAAAAGGAAATTACTGGGAAGGAAAAATACAAATGGTAATATATAAACATATTGTTCAGCTAGAGAATCCAGTGTGGGCTGGTAAATCCAAGAACCACCCTCCCTGATTCCTGGATGTTGAAACTTATCAATGACAGTATTCTGTTTGAGTAGTAGGAGTGGAGAGTAGAGAGAGCAGAAGTACAGAGTGAGGAAAGTTCTCTTGTTGATTACATGAGTCGATGGCCAGTTTTAATTTTTTTACTTTCAATTTTATTATTTTAAAATATTTATTTATTTATATGGCTGCATTGGGTATTAGGTGAGACTCACAGGATTTTTTTTTTTTTTTTTTTAACTTTCACTATGTAAACTCTTTTCATAGTTTTCCCTTTTAGCTGCCCAGCTTGACATGTGGAATTTTAATTCCCCAGCCAGGGAGGAGTCCTGACCACTGGGCAACCAGCTACTTCCCTAAGAATATTAAACTACACTATTGTGTAGATCCTGAAAGTCTTTAGGAACTGATCTCCAGAGAGAATGTTCACCTTGAGCCAGGCCATTATGATTAGAAGCTACCACACCCTGTCATTATTTCTAGCTCCCTAAACCCTCCTGCCCAGCTTTTGCCCATTCATTAAATTTTTAAAGTTTTTACTTATAGGCTACCAGTGGCTCTTTGGCATAGAAACAAAACCCATTTCTATGCCATATGATCTTATAAGGCCCTCGGATTTGGGATACTGCAGGTTTGATCATTTAAGCCAAAGACTTGTTGTCCAGAAATGATTGATATGTATTCATTTTCCAAGAAACAAATGTAAATCAGATGTTTGTTTCTCATAAGGCCAGTAGGTGCAAGCTGCAGACTAAATGAAGGGCATCAGAGATGGTTTTTTTTGTTTTTTAATAAACAGGAGGACCTGCCATAAATAGGAATTTTATGAAGCTGAACTTTTTCACCTTGGGGCTTTAAGATGCATGCACATTAAGTAGCTTGACATATGTTACTTCTAGCAGGACCTCACTAGTCTTTGGGAAACTGACAGGATGATTTATTTTTTCTGCATGTGTCAGGAACTAAAAAGGTTTCAATCTTATGGAAAAGAATGAAAATATTAGCTTGATGGAGGTAAGACAAGATCCACTTTACCTATTTTGATGAGATTTTGGTTAATATGTTCTATTTGCTTACTATAAGTGTCAGAATTGGGGTGGGGAGCAGGGATGAGATGATTGAGAAAACCTAAGACATCTGTCACACAGCTTCAAATACAGTGTAGGGAAGTTTTTCCCTGTAAGGTTTATTATTTCTAACTGTGTAGTTCTAACTGTAAATTGAAATTTCGTGGCATGAAATAATTTAGAACTACAAATTTCTCCTGTATATACAAATAAACAAAAAAAGTTGACCTTGTGAATGTTTTTAGGACGAACTCACAGAAAAATGCAGAATTTCTTAAAATTCTGGCTTTTCTCTTAGGTAGACATACTACTCTGGATTCACTGAAAATGTTTAAATGCTCAAATATTTGGAACACAAAGACCTTAAAACTCAATGATTGAAAAATCTTTGAAAAAGTATCTTTTGCTAATATTTCACTCAGCTGTCAAAACTAGAGTTAAGAGAGATGGCAGGAACATTTATTTATTCATTTACTCTTTTGTATTTGAATTTTATAAGAAGTTGATAGGTTCAGGAATTTTAAGCATATTATTATGGGGGACTTGATAGCCTATGGGGGTCCTGATCAGCTTTAGATCAATGTATTTGTATTAGAAATAGCTAAATTATTCATTTATATAAATGAAAATGCAATATATAGCTTTTTATCTTTAAGAATTTATTACACTCACCTACATTTATTAGTAATAGTGAAACTTTCGGTAAATTGTCAATACTTTATAAAACATAACTAACATATGGCTATTCCCAGAGGTTCTAAAATAAGATGCTTTTAATTATAGTCATGAATAAAAGAAGAAATAGCCATACTTTCTTATATGTATATTTCATGTGGATGTACTTCTCTAGTAAGCTTAGGAATTTGACCTCCTCATTTTTCTTTGTTAAATGGAATTATCCTCAAATTCCCACACACCTGTGGAAGAATCATCACATTTTCAATTTAATTTTTTTATATTGAGGTTATTTTGGGGAATTAGAGTTATCTTCCAAAAAATAGAAATTTCTATGTTGTTTGAAATGTTTTTTCTTTTTAATCTTATCATCTTTGGGCATTTGTTATTTCAGTCTGTGTTGGCTGGAATATTAAAGTCACTCACTTTGTACATAACCTCAAGGGCATTCACGTTGTCAGATTTAGTTCATGAGCAGACTGAGTCACCTCCAGTGGTGCTCAGAAAAATAAAAACAAATGCAGAATTATCCTTCAAACCAAAGAACTGCAATAGATGGATTGTTCCTAATTAACATATTGTGAAACAAATGACTGGGTTTGGTGCTAACACCAGACCTGTTGTCTGTTTTTGAAGATATTTTGGAAAACGTATCAAATTTTCTTGGCAACTTTCATTGTAGAGGAGAGAAAGGACAAATAATTACAAAGATTTTAACCAAGCACAGTGATTTTTAATCTCTTTAAAAAAAAAAGTCTGTTTAAGGGGGTAGTTTTTAAAAGTTTCTTTTCAATAGCACATCAGTTTGCTAACAAAGAGTGCAGATTTCAATTACTGTAGACCACACCTGGAACCTATAGTTAGCTGAAATTTACAGTGAGAAGAAAGATGTGGATGTGGGAAGCAACTGCTTCATTAGTTCATAAAACTGGAAGAGTCAAAGAACAGAGGGCATGATCCCCGGAGAACTTGACACCCTCTAAAAAACCCAAGGAAGGATTTAAAAGTTCATTTAAAATTGACAAGTGCTGAGTCAGTAATGTTCAGTTTTTCTCCTGGTTCCCTGATTTGGCTATTACAGTTTCATGAGTTTTGCCTTAACTTATCATTAAAATCTCAGTGATAAACTGGCAGCATTTCTTTTCTTAATATCTTTTAATTTTAAAAATAGTCATTGAGGGGAAGCAGAAAGATTTCATGGAGAATTTATAAAGTAGAAATAGCAGGGTTCAGTGAATTTCCTGGATAATATAAGCCACATGAGTACCAGGTTTACAAATACCATGTATATAATTATGTCATTGCTCCTGTAAAGTCCTTCCAGTTCTAATACTGTAAGTCTAAAGAATGATTGGGCTGGGCTCTTGCCAGATTCCAGAGGACTTGGATGTTCACTCCTTCTTGTCTCACTGGTCAGATGGCTACTGGGTCTGCCCTGTGGATAGGGGTGGGAGAGAGGTTGAGTGAGATATTCTAATACAGCTGTGTTTCCCTGGAGAAAAGGAAATAATGAAGGAAGGCCAAGATGGATTCATAACTATAGTCTGTACTGAGGGTGCTGAGGGGTGTAGATGGATCACCAGGTCACTGCAGAGTTGAAGTATGGTGGTGCTCCTCATGCAGGGGGTTGTATAGGAGTCCAGGATGAGAATTATGGTACTGGGAAGGAATTAAGAGTATACCCACTCTCTCCACATTAACCAGTACCTCTCCACCTCTGCACATAGTGTATCTCCCAGATTATAAATCCCTCCCATCCCTGAAGCTTCATTGCATGTGGAATGATTGTTTCAGTTGCTCCATCAATCAAATAGACTATTACATGGTAGCTTGAGAATCTATTCATTTTAAATAACCAACTTTATAAAATTTTCAAAATACAAATCACTTATAAGTTAGACATTCTAGTTTGTAGTCAATATCTTAGTTTAAGTAAGATTTTTATAATCAGTTCTAATATAGTATGCCAAAATTAATAACTTAAGGAGCTGTTAGGAACATCAGTAAAACCTAAGACTTTAGTTTAAAATCAGTATTATTGTACACAGTCATTAAGAGGGTGTATTAGGTCAGGGTTCTCCAGAGAATACATACATGATATTGTTTAGTTGCTCAATTGTGTCTGATCCTGTTGCAAACCCATGAACTGTAGCCTTCCAGGCTCCTCTGTCCATGGAATTTTCCAGGCAAGAATTCTGGAGTGGGTAGGCATTCCCTTCTCCAGGGGATCGTCCCGATCCAGGGATTAAACCTGTGTCTCCTGCATTGCAGACAGATTCTTTACCATCTGAGCCACCAGGGAAGGCCCTATAAGATACATACATATATACAGATACATACATATACATGTGCATAAGTATATGGATATATTTATGTATGTATATGACTTCCTATAAAGAATTATCTCATGATTATAGCAGCAGAGACCCAGGAAAGCCAGTGATGTTGTGAGAACTGGAGGGCCAATGACTAAAGTCCTAGGCAGGATAAGAGAAGTTTGAGGTCCCAGCTCAAACAAGTAGAGAACTCAGATTCCTCCTACCTTTTTGTTGTATTCAGGCCCTCCTGCAGGTTGGATGATGTTTACCCATCTTGGAGAAGGTAGTCTGCTTTACTCAGCCCACCTTTCAAATGCTAATCTCTTCCAGAAACACCCTCACAGGCACACCCAGAAATAATGCTTTATCTGGGCACCTTATGTCCCAGTCAAGTTGACACATAAAATTAGCCATCACAGAAGACTAGATTCTCTCACTGAAATAAAAGAAATTGAAGATTTCCCCACAATTCCCTATCAATGACCTATAAGTAAAGACTGAAAGGCTTAATTTAAACCTGTGAATGATTATAGTTAATGACAAGCCCATTCAATCTTTCTTGAAAATTAGCTGAAATAGTTCAAAAGCTATATTTTACCAAATGCATATATCCATTCTTTGGTTAAGAAAGAAGTACTTAAGGAGACCAAGTAGTATAACCGAAAATTAAGCAAAAATGTTAAGTCTGTTCGTTTTCTGAAATGAATGGAATGTTACGGTTGAGATTTTATTTGGTATGATGAGTAGGTCATGTCAAGAATACCTGTGGTAATAGTGGTGTTAATTCTACGCTTTCTGCTTAGGAAATCAAGGCATCATGGCTGAAGTCAGGATATTGTGCCAGCTTCAACATGGACCCATTATAGGTTTTAACTGCAACTGAAATAAACCAGTTGTGTCTGGATAACCCTATGAAACAACACCAGAGTTAAATTTGCTAGGGTTCCAGACAAGAATCATCAATGGATGCTATAAAATATGGTGAAAAAAATGGTATATCTGCATAGTCTCAAAGTATGTCCCCACAAGATACTGTAGTTAACTGCAAAGAAAAAAGAAGTAGTAACTCTACAGTGGAGAAACCACCTTAACCAAGTGATCGAGGTTAACATCACCAGCAGTGAGACACATTGCCATCATATATCTTCTGATAAGGTACACTGAGCAGGTACACATCATCCCTTCTGTGGTATTCTTGCCACAACTGCATATCTTACACTTAATCAGGAGGAAACATCAGACAAAACTAAATTCAGAGACTTTCTGCAAAATAATGGGACAGTATTCTGGAAAGCATCAAGGTCATGAAAGACAAAGACTGAGAACCTGTTAAATGAGAGAAGGCTAAAGAAATAAAGCAACTGAATGTAATGTGGAATCCAAGATTGAACCCTTAACCAAAGGACATTGGTTGGAGAGTTGGTAAAATCTGCATACGATCTGTAGGATAGTTAAGAATATATCAACATTAATTTCTTGGTTTTGGCAAGTGAGTGAAAGTGAAAGTCACTCACTCGTGTTCGACTCTTTGTGACCTCACGGACCATACAGCCCATGGAATTCTCCAGGCCAGAATAATGGAGTGGTCAGCCTTTCCCTTCTCCAAGGGATCTTCCCAACCCAGGGATCAAACCCAGGTTCGATCTGCATTGCAAGCAGATTCTTTACCAGCTGAGCCACAAGGGAAGCCCAGGAATACTGGAATGGGTAGCCTATCCATTCTCCAGGGGATCTTGCCAACCCCGGGGATCGAATTGGGGTCTCCTGCATTGCAGGCAGATGAGCTATGAGGGAAGCCCTGGTTTTGGCAAGTGTGCTTTATTTAATATCTTAACATTTTCTGAAACTAACTGAAGGCTGAGTCAATTTTTATACTATTTTCATAGTTTTTTTTTAATACAAATCTGCAATTTAAAAATTGAAAGTTAAAATGGACAATAGACTTAATTTTTCTTCCACACAAGAATGATAGAATTATAAATTTGTTGTTTTTGTGTAAAAGCAATTTTACAATTGAAAAAATCACTGGAATTATAAAATTCAGTGTTGAATTTTTTGGGAACAAGAAGATGTGGGACACATTCTTTCTTGTAACTTGTGAACTAGGTTAAGTGAAGTGAAAGTCACTCAGTCATGTCTGACTCTTTGTGACCCCATGGGCTATACAGTCCATGGAATTCTCCAGGCCAGAATNTCGCTCAATTGTGTCTGATCCTGTTGCAAACCCATGAACTGTAGCCTTCCAGGCTCCTCTGTGCATGGAATTTTCCAGGCAAGAATTCTGGAGTGGGTAGGCATTCCCTTCTCCAGGGGATCTTCCCGATCCAGGGATTAAACCTGTGTCTCCTGCATTGCAGACAGATTCTTTACCATCTGAGCCACCAGGGAAGGCCCTATAAGATACATACATGTATATGTATGTATCTGTNCTTCCCGATCCAGGGATTAAACCTGTGTCTCCTGCATTGCAGACAGATTCTTTACCATCTGAGCCACCAGGGAAGGCCCTATAAGATACATACATATATACAGATACATACATATACATGTGCATAAGTATATGGATATATTTATGTATGTATATGACTTCCTATAAAGAATTATCTCATGATTATAGCAGCAGAGACCCAGGAAAGCCAGTGATGTTGTGAGAACTGGAGGGCCAATGACTAAAGTCCTAGGCAGGATAAGAGACGTTTGAGGTCCCAGCTCAAACAAGTAGAGAACTGAGATTCCTCCTACCTTTTTGTTGTATTCAGGCCCTCCTGCAGGTTGGATGATGTTTACCCATCTTGGAGAAGGTAGTCTGCTTTACTCAGCCCACCTTTCAAATGCTAATCTCTTCCAGAAACACCCTCACAGGCACACCCAGAAATAATGCTTTATCTGGGCACCTTATGTCCCAGTCAAGTTGACACATAAAATTAGCCATCACAGAAGACTAGATTCTCTCACTGAAATAAAAGAAATTGAAGATTTCCCCACAATTCCCTATCAATGACCTATAAGTAAAGACTGAAAGGCTTAATTTAAACCTGTGAATGATTATAGTTAATGACAAGCCCATTCAATCTTTCTTGAAAATTAGCTGAAATAGTTCAAAAGCTATATTTTACCAAATGCATATATCCATTCTTTGGTTAAGAAAGAAGTACTTAAGGAGACCAAGTAGTATAACCGAAAATTAAGCAAAAATGTTAAGTCTGTTCGTTTTCTGAAATGAATGGAATGTTACGGTTGAGATTTTATTTGGTATGATGAGTAGGTCATGTCAAGAATACCTGTGGTAATAGTGGTGTTAATTCTACGCTTTCTGCTTAGGAAATCAAGGCATCATGGCTGAAGTCAGGATATTGTGCCAGCTTCAACATGGACCCATTATAGGTTTTAACTGCAACTGAAATAAACCAGTTGTGTCTGGATAACCCTATGAAACAACACCAGAGTTAAATTTGCTAGGGTTCCAGATAAGAATCATCAATGGATGCTATAAAATATGGTGAAAAAAATGGTATATCTGCATAGTCTCAAAGTATGTCCCCACAAGATACGTTAGTTAACTGCAAAGAAAAAAGTAGTAACTCTACAGTGGAGAAACCACCTTAACCAAGTGATCGAAGTTAACATCACCAGCAGTGAGACACATTGCCATCATGTATCTTCTGATAAGGTACACTGAGCAGGTACACATCATCCCTTCTGTGGTATTCTTGCCACAACTGCATATCTTACAGTTAATCAGGAGGAAACATCAGACAAAACTAAATTCANCTGTAGTTAACTGCAAAGAAAAAAGAAGTAGTAACTCTACAGTGGAGAAACCACCTTAACCAAGTGATCGAGGTTAACATCACCAGCAGTGAGACACATTGCCATCATATATCTTCTGATAAGGTACACTGAGCAGGTACACATCATCCCTTCTGTGGTATTCTTGCCACAACTGCATATCTTACACTTAATCAGGAGGAAACATCAGACAAAACTAAATTCAGAGACTTTCTGCAAAATAATGGGACAGTATTCTGGAAAGCATCAAGGTCATGAAAGACAAAGACTGAGAACCTGTTAAATGAGAGAAGGCTAAAGAAATAAAGCAACTGAATGTAATGTGGAATCCAAGATTGAACCCTTAACCAAAGGACATTGGTTGGAGAGTTGGTAAAATCTGCATACGATCTGTAGGATAGTTAAGAATATATCAACATTAATTTCTTGGTTTTGGCAAGTGAGTGAAAGTGAAAGTCACTCACTCGTGTTCGACTCTTTGTGACCTCACGGACCATACAGCCCATGGAATTCTCCAGGCCAGAATAATGGAGTGGTCAGCCTTTCCCTTCTCCAAGGGATCTTCCCAACCCAGGGATCAAACCCAGGTTCGATCTGCATTGCAAGCAGATTCTTTACCAGCTGAGCCACAAGGGAAGCCCAGGAATACTGGAATGGGTAGCCTATCCATTCTCCAGGGGATCTTGCCAACCCCGGGGATCGAATTGGGGTCTCCTGCATTGCAGGCAGATGAGCTATGAGGGAAGCCCTGGTTTTGGCAAGTGTGCTTTATTTAATATCTTAACATTTTCTGAAACTAACTGAAGGCTGAGTCAATTTTTATACTATTTTCATAGTTTTTTTTTAATACAAATCTGCAATTTAAAAATTGAAAGTTAAAATGGACAATAGACTTAATTTTTCTTCCACACAAGAATGATAGAATTATAAATTTGTTGGTTTTGTGTAAAAGCAATTTTACAATTGAAAAAATCACTGGAATTATAAAATTCAGTGTTGAATTTTTTGGGAACAAGAAGATGTGGGACACATTCTTTCTTGTAACTTGTGAACTAGGTTAAGTGAAGTGAAAGTCACTCAGTCATGTCTGACTCTTTGTGACCCCATGGGCTATACAGTCCATGGAATTCTCCAGGCCAGAATACTGGAGTGGACAGCCTTTCCCTTCTCCAGGGGATCTTCCCAATCCAAGGATTGAAGCCAGCTCTCCCTCATTGCAAGCAGATTCTTTACCAGCTGAGCCACAAGGGAAGCCCGAAGCAGATGTAAAGTGTTTCCTTTGCCATTGTCTTTCCAGTACTGGCCACGGGGCAGGCACATAGAAGGTGAACGAAGGAGTAAACTGTACAGCATTTATTGAGTAGCCACTTCATAGTGTTGGGAACTTAAGGGGCTCTCAAACCTGGAGATGCTGGATATAGTTAAGTGTTAGAAAGATGTAAATGGGAGGGGTANTCCTTTACCAGCTGAGCCACAAGGGAAGCCCGAAGCAGATGTAAAGTGTTTCCTTTGCCATTGTCTTTCCAGTACCGGCTACGGTGCAGGCACATAGGTGAACGAAGGAGTAAACTGTACAGCATTTATTGAGTAGCCACTTCATGGTGTTGGGAACTTAAGGGGCTCTCAAACCTGGAGATGCTGGATATAGTTAAGTGTTAGAAAGATGTAAATGGGAGGGGTACCATGGAGTCAAGGAGGCTGGAGGTGATTTAAAGAATATCTGTTGGAAACAGGCAAAAGGGGATCCGACTATAGTGAAAAGCATTTACAGCACTTCCTAAGACCCAGCTAAGAGGTTCAGTGTAACTGTTGACTCTGGTTTGTAAAGGCTGAGATTAGAAAAGTATGCAGGCACCAGATTCTTAGAGAACTGTGAACTTTGTTCCTTTTCTCCATTGACCTGTTCACTGGCTTCCCATTTTCTAGAGAAATTGCTTTTGACTGGTTTTCAGTGGTCAAAACAAGTCAGAACTAGTGTTTGTTCAAAATTGGAAATTGGCTTATTCATCAAAGGAGAAGAGGTAGTAATAAAGTATAAGAACGTGGGAATGGTTCTCTTCTGGTGGAAGTTACATGGTTTGCAGGTAATATCCCAGTGGACCTCTTGAGAGGTGAGTATTGGGAATGGAAGTCAAATTCAAGTTGAAAAAAGACCCTGTGGAAGAAAACAATGACACTCCACTCCAGTACTCTTGCCTGGAAAATCCCATGGACGGAGGAGCCTGGTGGGCTGCAGTCCANGTAGTAATAAAGTATAAGAACGTGGGAATGGTTCTCTTCTGGTGGAAGTTACACGGTTTGCAGGTAATATCCCAGTGGACCTCTTGAGAGGTGAGTATTGGGAATGGAAGTCAAATTCAAGTTGAAAAAACAAGACCCCGTGGAAGAAAACAATGACACTCCACTCCAGTACTCTTGCCTGGAAAATCCCATGGACGGAGGAGTCTGGTGGGCTGCAGTCCATGGGGTCGCTAAGAGTCGGACACGACTGAGTGACTTCACTTTCACTTTTCACTTTCATGCATTTGGAGAAGGAAATGGCAACCCATTCCAGTGTTCGTGCCTGGAGAATCCCAGGGACGGAGGAGCCTGTGGACTGCTGTCCATGGAGTCATACAGAGTCGGACACGACTAAAGCGACTTAGCAGCAGCAGCAGCAGTGGAAGAAAAAATTAGNTTGGAGAAGGAAATGGCAATCCATTCCAGTGTTCTTGCCTGGAGAATCCCAGGGACGGAGGAGCCTGTGGGCTGCTGTCCATGGAATCGTACAGAGTCGGACACGACTAAAGCGACTTAGCAGCAGCAGCAGCAGTGGAAGAAAAAATTAGAGTGCTTTATTGTGTGAGCTAGACAAATAACCATACAAGACAGAACTGACTGTTAAGTTGGAGAGAACATTAGAAGAGGCTATAAGAACAGATTGACCTCTCCCCATTTGGAGGTAGCTCAGCTGGTAAAGAATTCGCCTGCAATGTGGGAAACCAATCCCTGGATGGGAAAATTGCCTGGAGGAGGACATGGCAACTTACTCCAGTATTCTTGCCTGGAGAATCCCCATGAACAGAGGAGCCTAGTGGGCTACAGTCCATGGGATAACAAAGAGTTGGCCACGAACTGAATGACTAAGCACACACATTTGGGGGTGACCTGTGAGTCCCTCTGGTGCAGGCGGAGAGTGTGAGATGGCTAGATGGCTAGGCCCAGATGTACCACTTGAGTTCTTAGGTACCGTTGGAATGAGAAATCAGAACAGAGCACAGAAAGATGTAACAGGGTTTTGTTTGTTTTCTCTTCCCTTATTGCAAAATAGTAAATATAAAAAAAGTGTTGAAACTTAATCCTGTGTTTCAGAAATTCTCTTAAAGGATAGAATTTTAGCATTAACCATCTCACACTGGGAAAGGAAATATATTTTATATAACTATTTATATACATGTCTATATATTTTATATATACATTTATTTTAAACCAAATATTTGGTGGCAGATTTAATATGTCTGCTTGGGAAATGGTATTTTACTTCTTAGTGAAAATTTTTCCCTTGGAGTGTGGGGAAAGCAGTTATTATTTTCTGTGGCATGAAGTCTGCATTGTAATTTTTACTCCTGATGCTGTCTGGTATTCCTAGGACAAATAATGCACTGTTTGGCAGAGTGTGTATTAAAAGCTGAATCTTCTTCCCTTCCTATCTCTGCTTCAGCATTTTAGGAAAATCTTTCTTAACTCTGTTACTTTTTAAAAAAATCTGTCTCACTTGCCAAAGATGCTTTCCTGTTTTATCAGAAAAAGCAATAGTACCAGCCTTCTTTCCCCTCTGGAGCAGTTGAACCCGAATCTTTCTAAGTTTAGCTTGTTAATAGTGGTTTCTGAGAATCTGTAATCACAAAACGAAGCAAGGGTTTTTGATTTAATGATTGTGAACGGAAACATTATTTTTGTCTGTTACAGATTCAGACCTAGTCTCCAAGCTTCCAGGTAACAGTGACTATGAAAAAAAGAATACCCTATATTTACTTACATTTATAGGGTTACAAATCCAGTTCTCATACATTTGTTTGATCCTCATGACATTTCTGGTAGCTAGTCCGGGCAGGTGATGTCATTCTGCCTGCAAATAGTAGGACTCAAGACTGCATGGTTTGTAAGTAGTGGAGCTAAACCCAGGTCCTTCATCTCCCTATTCAGTATTGTCCCCTTAGGGGACCTCCGTGATGATCCAGACTCTGCACTTCCAGTGCAAAGGCAACAGATTCAGTCCCTGGTCAGCTACTAAGATTCCCTGTGTTGTGCCCCCGCCCCCCCTCCCCAAAAGCAGTACTGTGAGCTTTCAATATTGTCTCCTTTTCCTTGGTGCTGAGATACTTCTGAGATAATTGTTTAAACTCTGTGTTTTCCAAGATGCTCCTTTTGACTGGCAGCTGCCCAAAACCATAACCTTTTCTATCATCTGAAAGTTGTTTTTAGAAGTACTGATGGGTGGATGCAGTCATCAGTTCAGAATTTTACTGTTTGACCTTCAGTTGTTCTTGTAGCCACTTAGGAAAGTGCCTTTGCAACATTAAAACCAAGGGGAAGAGTATGTTTATGACTCTTTGGGGAATAAAAGCGGGTTCCTTTCCTGCCACAGTGACAGTGTCTTCAAATAAATCTTCGTGTGAAGCAGTAGCCTCCTGATGTTCACTCATTCCCTTGTTGGCCTCTGTCCTCTTCATCTCTAAAATGGGAATAGAAACACCCCCATCATAGAAGATCAGAAATAATAAACAAAAAGCTTAGCAAAACCACCAGATAGTATTTCAACAAGGCTACTTTCCTTCTCCCTTGAAAATGAATCTGGCAAGAAGTTGGTTCTGAACACAGGACACTGTAAGCTTGGAGCAGGTTGGCCTCCCCAGAAAGCAGACTCTGAGATGCAGAGATGAGCTTGCAGGGTGTGTATCAGAGAGTGTTCTTGGGTGTCACACCAGTGGAAGGAACAGGAGGGAAGTAGGACTGGGCAGAGAGAATGCATGACCTGTGATGCCAGCCCAGCAACAGCTTTTGTCAGCTTCGGCTGGAGTGGTCCTTCAGAGTTGCAGCAGGAAGGCCTGGCCCTCAAGGTCACTGGGCGCAGGCCACCTGGGAAGAGCATGTGGCCTTGGGCAAGTCAGCTCTCTTCAGCTGAGGCAACCCTAGAAGACTGCCCCTTGACCGCCCTAATGCTCTCGACAGCTGGGAGAATATGTCATCTACTTCTGAAGAGGGGTCTTGGTGTGGCCGCACCCACGACCTTACTTTATGTTTGCCTGGAGTCCAGAAGGCAGTGGTTCAAGCAGAATGGAGTTCTGCAGTTGGTAGAAATGTCCTCTTAACAGTCAAGGACAGCAGTATATTTTCAAGTAGCACTTGTCACATGTCAGAAATGAATACATTTTATTCCATGTTCTTCTGATTTTTCAAAGTCACTTAGGCCCGAGAGAGTCCTGTGACCTGTCTGAAGGCCTCACCATGGTACCCGTGGCATAAGAATGAAGTCCTGTTGGTCGATGTGCATATGTCTGCCCCACAAGCCTGCCTGCATGGACAGAATGGAACTGATCTCAAATGCATGGCAATTATGAGGATGAGAAGCTGGAGCATAGTGAACCTTCCTTTGATTTTCCTATGAAGTTCATTTTCAGCATCAAAGCCATATTCAGGAGCAGGCATTCCATTGCCCCCTCCCACATTTCCTTTGAATTTTTTTCCAGTCTTTCTAGACTGCCTGCTCCCATGGCCCTGTGTCATACTGATGGCCAGCTGGGAGTCCCTCGAAGGTAGAAATGACCCCTTTGGTCTTAACTTCATCTCATGGAGGGGAAAGATGTTAAGGGGCTACGGGACAAAGACAGTTCTGTCCTGCACTTGTGATCATACCAATAGAAATCTCCGGATGACTTCTATTTCATCTTCCCTCAAGGCCTATCCAGACAGCTCTTTAAAAAATAAGGTGGTGTCTTTGATAAGACTATTAACTTGGATTTCCCCATCGTATTTTATCTTTCCCTACAGGAGAATTTTGTGCATGTGCAGAGGAGATGACCCCTTATCCTCTTCCGATATTTCCTATTTTATGAAGTAAAATCCCTGAAAAAGAATATAGTTCTGCTTAATCCCCTTTCCCTTTTCACTGTGTCCTCCAGCTCTTAGCCAAAAAAAAAAATCTTCTGACCCTTCAGAAATTCTACCTATTCCTCCCTGCTTTTTTCCATTTGTGC
Organism: Raphicerus campestris; assembly: GCA_006410735.1. Classification (NCBI taxonomy): domain Eukaryota; kingdom Metazoa; phylum Chordata; class Mammalia; order Artiodactyla; family Bovidae; genus Raphicerus; species Raphicerus campestris. Next base: position 21,503 of record SJYW01021110.1, on the reverse strand, counting down.
ATGCCCCCAACACACACAATGATACTCATAAAGCTGATAAACCTGAATGTAGATATACATTCGTGACAAACCAGAGTGAAATATAGTATGAAATGCACGTGAACATGGAAAGAACCGGTTTTAAATGTCCTCTGAGTTTCTTTACAAAGCCCTGCTTTTTTCACTGCCTTCTCACTGTTGCTGACATGCTTCAAGTACCAGCATTCAGAATTTTACAGCTACTCCCATAAAAATGTTTATTTAATTTCTGGTGCAGTCATAGCTCATTTCTGTTATTTTGTGTTAAATGGGATTCCATGGGATAGTCTCAGAACTCGAGAACAATAGCATCCATCGTGTTCTGTGTTGTAAATAACTTCCAAGTGACCTTTCAGACTACAACCTGTTTCTCAGTTGGAAATCCTTTTATCAGAAAGATGAAGCCAAAACTTTGATTTTGAGGGATGCGTTTCCTTCCTTTGTGTCACAAGGAACAAAATATTTCATTATTTTCTTTCCCCACATTATGTTCCGTTAGTCTTAGATTGTCAACCCATAAGGGGCAAGGGCAGTGTTTGCCAGGCTTGACTTGAATTGTGGTGTGTAGCATCATCATCAATATTATTTTGATCATGATGATGAATATGGTATCATCTGTGATATAGAGCTACATGATTGTCTTCTAGTAGTTTTTATAATTTGTTTCTGTTTTTGCTTTTAAAAGTCACAACTCTGTGATTGAATTGCTCCATACTAAGTTTAAAAGTTTTAAAGTATGAATTTGTTCTTTACAAGACCAAGCAATGTCACTGAAACTGAGAAATAAGTTCCTGCTTCATAGCGCGGTTTTGCTTTTTTTCAGTCTTCATAGAAAACACTGGTGAGTTATAGATAGGATGCTTTTTAAAACCACTTATTTTTAGTAAAGTCACTAGATACTAATCTGTTATTATGTAAAGGAATAATATGTGGTAAGAGGCAACTGTTTCTGATTTTCAAGATGCTTAATCTATACATTTAATTAACACTTTCAGCTTACACACATAATTTTAGCTGTTTTTTTTTGGTAAGGGGGAGGTTGGCCATACTACATGGCATGCAGGAGCTTAGTACCCTGACCAGGGATCGAACCTGTGCCCCATGCATTAGAAGCATGGAGTGCTAATGGACTGCCAAGGAATTCCCTACATATAATTTTAAAAGACTAGAACATAAGCTATGTTTATATACATATTTGTTAATCCAAATAAATTTCTATATAGTAGCAAATGGGCAGAGATGAAAACAATACCATACAATAGTTTTTATGTCTGTTTAAAACTGTATCTAAGGATCCTTAGGACTGAAACAATAGCATTGAACCTTTGTATTTCAAGCGCTATGAAGCATTCATTCTCTGTGATCTTTTCTGTAGCTCTTTTTCAATTTATAAGAAAATAAACAAGGGAATCAAGACAGTATGTGGTCATGTTCAGTAAACCCAAATACTATTGGGATGCCCCTGGAAAGATAGGATGAGAAGACTTAGATTTGAAGACAGAGCTACTTTATAACAACAGGTGGCAAGATGAATTTTCAGCTATAGACTTGTTTCATGCAAAAATGCTTGGAATATTTGGGGGCTTACTTGAAAAGTCATATCCAGAGTAGAATCTAAGCATTCCATATGTTTCAAGTGCATTTGATAGAAATGCAGATTGAGATTTCATGAATGCCTGTTTTCTTTGAATCTTTGCTTTGTGAAACCAGTTTTCCTTCCTTTATGATACAATATATGCTACCATTAGTAAACACGAGCCAATCATGCTTTCAGATCTTTTGCTCTTCGGCCTAGAACTGCCTTCCCCTTTCAATTGCATAACCTGAAGCATAAATAAAATAGCATTTATCCATCCATTCATGAGCTTAGTATACTGCAAGGTAGAATTACTTGTGAAATTCAAATAATGGAAATGGCTAGCCATTTTAGAAGGTAAAGATCAAAGTCCTGCCTTGAACTATATCTTAAAAAAGTGTTACTCTCCAATATGATCTGTGGTTTAATATATTTTAGATGCTTTAAGTTATGAGCTGTGCCCTTGACATTCTCTGACTCTGTTAAAACTTGGGTACCATTTTTCAGAGGCTTCATTCATTCCATGTGTTTAGTCATTCTCTGTTCATGCACTAACATAATCCTATGCTGGTGAATGGAAGATGAATTCGAAACAATTCAAGTTTTCAAGTAGAAAGACAAAGATAAGTCACGTGTATGTGATACCTTGTGCTATTTAAGATATGGTTATAGTCACCTTGGAGCATTGATAAAAGAATAATTGATTTCATTTGGGTCCAAGGATGGGGAAAGAGAAAGAGTTAACCTTGGAGCTAGACCTTCAACTCAGGCTACTTTGCAGTTCCTGTGTAGAAGAGGTGGGGAAGGCAACTGCCCCCAAGGGGGATAATATGTATAAAGGCACTGAGTTCTGCATGAAAGAGCCTGATGAGGATTTGTATATGGTCCTGTGGAGGGCATTGTGTGGAGAGGTAGGTGGGATGGGAGCCTGGAAAGGAACGGGAGCGCAGTGGTAAAGGACTTTGTAGGAGATGCTGAGAGCAGACCTTCCCTTCTGCTTTATCAGACGGTGGGGACCAATGTCCATTCTTTCAGAACTCAGCCAGTGACTAAAACCGAAGCAAGGCTGGTTTGGGGACAGAGTGCTTCAGTTATGTATTATACCCTGTCAATGCTGAGCTGAAAGACTTCTTCCAGACTCTCAGGATTGCAGGCTGGCAGGGACCTTTCAGTTCACCTTGTTCAACTCCTTCTTTTATAGAGGAGGGATCTGAAGCTTAGTGAGACTGAAGAACATAATAGCTCACCTTTAATAGTTATTCGATATTATATAGGTGAAGAGTGAAGTCAGAATTCACCCACATAGACGCCTTGAGTAAGAAATGAGATGATGCGCAGTTAGGACCCAGACAATCTGTCATCGCAGTTTTAAACATCTCCTGTGAAAGAATGAGTTTTCACAGGTAATATAGTTTGGTTCTTAGAATTTTGTGTGCCCTCTTAAAATAGAATTGCCCATAATAAAGGAACCTGACTGCCTAAGACCAGAATACTTAACAGGAATGTCTCTGCCCTCATTCATTCCCTCAGTGATTATTTACCGAGCTCAATTTGTGTGCCAGGCTCTATACTGAATTATATAGACAACTGGGAACTGAAACCAACCTAGTTCTTATATCCATGGAATTTTCAGTCTGTTGCAGGAGACATCCTTCCAAAACTTACACAAATAAGGGAGGCTGGTTAAGTGGTATCTGGTGCTATGAGCACATGGAATTGGGGTGAGAGGATGTATTTCAAGAAAGTCTGCTCTGAGAAGCCTTATTTATTCCTTTACTACCTTTTGCAGTTTCTTTATCATTGACCGCATTTTCCTGATGAGGTAATAGAGACTCTTGAGAGATTAGGATCTTAGATCAAATCACACAGCTAATAAGTGGTCAGATCTGGGCTCATACCCATCTCACGATACCAAGTTTGATGTTCTTTTCCTACACCCAGCCTTTTTGTTTGTCTGTCTGTTTTTGGCCACTCAGCATGTGGGGTCTTAGTTCTCCAACCAGGGATGGAACTAGTGTTCCCTGCAGTTCAAGCTTGAAGTCTTGACCACTGGACCACTAGGGAAGTCCATACACCCAGCCTGTTTGACGTCAACATTTAAGAAGAAAGCTAACTCGGATATTAATGCATATATATGAGGTATAGAAAGATGGTATTGATGAACCTATTGGCAGAGCTGCAGTGGAGATGCAGACATAGAGAAGAGATTTGTAGATGCTGTAGGGGAAGGACAGGGTGGGATGAATTGAGAGAGTAACATGGAAAATATACATTATCTTAGGTAAAATAGACAGTGAAAATTTGCTATGTGACCGCATAGAGGGAAGGGATGGGGAGGAAGGTAGGAGGAAGGTTCAAAAGGCAGGGGACATGTATATACCTATGGCTGATTCATGCTGATGTATGGTGGAAACCAACCCAATATTGTAAAGCAATTATCCTCCAATTGAAAATAAGTAAATTTTAAAAAAGAGGGCTAAGAAAATAGATCTACAGCAGAAGGCTGGAAGGTGTGAGAGAAGTGGTAGAAGAGAGGACGGCCTCCTGAAAGGCAGTATGAATGCAGTGACAGTTGGGGAGACAGCAATTTCAGAAGTGAAGTGAAGGGCTGAGGGGGGAAGGGGGTGGTGAAGAATGAAACTAATGAGTGGGACTGCCATGTTCAAGAAGGTGATGGGGTAGGAGAGAGCCACCAGCAGTAGGGGAGGTATTTCTGGCTGCCTTCGTGAGTGGTCAGAGCTATACCCAGAGCTGAGTTAGGGCACCCACATACTTAGACCTCTCGGAGAAGCATCAGTAGTGCAGGGTTGAACCACTAGGGTTGTGAGAGGTTAAGGTAACTTCATGAGTGTAAAAAAGCAATTCTGAGGGTAAGTTTGCTTTGGAGTCTTAAATTGTACTCAATCTACTGTCTGTTTAGTTTTTGATTCATTTTAAGAAGAGGTCCCTGAAAGTTATTTGAAGTAATCTGTCAAGATACAGACCTTTGATTATTTTTCAAGCAAACACTGTTGAGGCCATCAACATGAGGTCATAGGGTATTTATGGTTACAGTTAGAAAATGACATCATGGATTAGTGCTTATCTAGAATGTTTTAACTTGGTTACTGTGTAGTTATTTTTATCTGTCTTATGTACTTTGGGCTATGTTTTCTGTCCTGTGTTTTGATTACTACTGCTAATTTTGTTTTAAGATCATAAAATGGCTTTAGACTTCTCTGAAAACCCATTACTTATTGGCATGTTTTGATTTTTGATTCATGTGTTCCTTCAGGCTTTTAAAATACATTCATAGCAGTAACAATAATTTACTTGGGGGATTGGTGGTGTTTCTAAATCTTATGATCTGAAAGATAGAAAATTGTATAATTCACTTCCAAAGTTGGGGGCTTTTAAAAANTTTTAAAAGACTAGAACATAAGCTATGTTTATATACATATTTGTTAATCCAAATAAATTTCTATATAGTAGCAAATGGGCAGAGATGAAAACAATACCATACAATAGTTTTTATGTCTGTTTAAAACTGTATCTAAGGATCCTTAGGACTGAAACAATAGCATTGAACCTTTGTATTTCAAGCTCTATGAAGCATTCATTCTTTGTGATCTTTTCTGTAGCTCTTTTTCAATTTATAAGAAAATAAACAAGGGAATCAAGACAGTATGTGGTCATGTTCAGTAAACCCAAATACTATTGGGATGCCCCTGGAAAGATAGGATGAGAAGACTTAGATTTGAAGACAGAGCTACTTTATAACAACAGGTGGCAAGATGAATTTTCAGCTATAGACTTGTTTCATGCAAAAATGCTTGGAATATTTGGGGGCTTACTTGAAAAGTCATATCCAGAGTAGAATCTAAGCATTCCATATGTTTCAAGTGCATTTGATAGAAATGCAGATTGAGATTTCATGAATGCCTGTTTTCTTTGAATCTTTGCNTCCTTAGGACTGAAAAAATAGCATTGAACCTTTGTATTTCAAGCGCTATGAAGCATTCATTCTCTGTGATCTTTTCTGTAGCTCTTTTTCAATTTATAAGAAAATAAACAAGGGAATCAAGACAGTATGTGGTCATGTTCAGTAAACCCAAATACTATTGGGATGCCCCTGGAAAGATAGGATGAGAAGACTTAGATTTGAAGACAGAGCTACTTTATAACAACAGGTGGCAAGATGAATTTTCAGCTATAGACTTGTTTCATGCAAAAATGCTTGGAATATTTGGGGGCTTACTTGAAAAGTCATATCCAGAGTAGAATCTAAGCATTCCATATGTTTCAAGTGCATTTGATAGAAATGCAGATTGAGATTTCATGAATGCCTGTTTTCTTTGAATCTTTGCTTTGTGAAACCAGTTTTCCTTCCTTTATGATACAATATATGCTACCATTAGTAAACACGAGCCAATCATGCTTTCAGATCTTTTGCTCTTCGGCCTAGAACTGCCTTCCCCTTTCAATTGCATAACCTGAAGCATAAATAAAATAGCATTTATCCATCCATTCATGAGCTTAGTATACTGCAAGGTAGAATTACTTGTGAAATTCAAATAATGGAAATGGCTAGCCATTTTAGAAGGTAAAGATCAAAGTCCTGCCTTGAACTATATCTTAAAAAAGTGTTACTCTCCAATATGATCTGTGGTTTAATATATTTTAGATGCTTTAAGTTATGAGCTGTGCCCTTGACATTCTCTGACTCTGTTAAAACTTGGGTACCATTTTTCAGAGGCTTCATTCATTCCATGTGTTTAGTCATTCTCTGTTCATGCACTAACATAATCCTATGCTGGTGAATGGAAGATGAATTCGAAACAATTCAAGTTTTCAAGTAGAAAGACAAAGATAAGTCACGTGTATGTGATACCTTGTGCTATTTAAGATATGGTTATAGTCACCTTGGAGCATTGATAAAAGAATAATTGATTTCATTTGGGTCCAAGGATGGGGAAAGAGAAAGAGTTAACCTTGGAGCTAGACCTTCAACTCAGGCTACTTTGCAGTTCCTGTGTAGAAGAGGTGGGGAAGGCAACTGCCCCCAAGGGGGATAATATGTATAAAGGCACTGAGTTCTGCATGAAAGAGCCTGATGAGGATTTGTATATGGTCCTGTGGAGGGCATTGTGTGGAGAGGTAGGTGGGATGGGAGCCTGGAAAGGAACGGGAGCGCAGTGGTAAAGGACTTTGTAGGAGATGCTGAGAGCAGACCTTCCCTTCTGCTTTATCAGACGGTGGGGACCAATGTCCATTCTTTCAGAACTCAGCCAGTGACTAAAACCGAAGCAAGGCTGGTTTGGGGACAGAGTGCTTCAGTTATGTATTATACCCTGTCAATGCTGAGCTGAAAGACTTCTTCCAGACTCTCAGGATTGCAGGCTGGCAGGGACCTTTCAGTTCACCTTGTTCAACTCCTTCTTTTATAGAGGAGGGATCTGAAGCTTAGTGAGACTGAAGAACATAATAGCTCACCTTTAATAGTTATTCGATATTATATAGGTGAAGAGTGAAGTCAGAATTCACCCACATAGACGCCTTGAGTAAGAAATGAGATGATGCGCAGTTAGGACCCAGACAATCTGTCATCGCAGTTTTAAACATCTCCTGTGAAAGAATGAGTTTTCACAGGTAATATAGTTTGGTTCTTAGAATTTTGTGTGCCCTCTTAAAATAGAATTGCCCATAATAAAGGAACCTGACTGCCTAAGACCAGAATACTTAACAGGAATGTCTCTGCCCTCATTCATTCCCTCAGTGATTATTTACCGAGCTCAATTTGTGTGCCAGGCTCTATACTGAATTATATAGACAACTGGGAACTGAAACCAACCTAGTTCTTATATCCATGGAATTTTCAGTCTGTTGCAGGAGACATCCTTCCAAAACTTACACAAATAAGGGAGGCTGGTTAAGTGGTATCTGGTGCTATGAGCACATGGAATTGGGGTGAGAGGATGTATTTCAAGAAAGTCTGCTCTGAGAAGCCTTATTTATTCCTTTACTACCTTTTGCAGTTTCTTTATCATTGACCGCATTTTCCTGATGAGGTAATAGAGACTCTTGAGAGATTAGGATCTTAGATCAAATCACACAGCTAATAAGTGGTCAGATCTGGGCTCATACCCATCTCACGATACCAAGTTTGATGTTCTTTTCCTACACCCAGCCTTTTTGTTTGTCTGTCTGTTTTTGGCCACTCAGCATGTGGGGTCTTAGTTCTCCAACCAGGGATGGAACTAGTGTTCCCTGCAGTTCAAGCTTGAAGTCTTGACCACTGGACCACTAGGGAAGTCCATACACCCAGCCTGTTTGACGTCAACATTTAAGAAGAAAGCTAACTCGGATATTAATGCATATATATGAGGTATAGAAAGATGGTATTGATGAACCTATTGGCAGAGCTGCAGTGGAGATGCAGACATAGAGAAGAGATTTGTAGATGCTGTAGGGGAAGGACAGGGTGGGATGAATTGAGAGAGTAACATGGAAAATATACATTATCTTAGGTAAAATAGACAGTGAAAATTTGCTATGTGACCGCATAGAGGGAAGGGATGGGGAGGAAGGTAGGAGGAAGGTTCAAAAGGCAGGGGACATGTATATACCTATGGCTGATTCATGCTGATGTATGGTGGAAACCAACCCAATATTGTAAAGCAATTATCCTCCAATTGAAAATAAGTAAATTTTAAAAAAGAGGGCTAAGAAAGTAGATCTACAGCAGAAGGCTGGAAGGTGTGAGAGAAGTGGTAGAAGAGAGGACGGCCTCCTGAAAGGCAGTATGAATGCAGTGACAGTTGGGGAGACAGCAATTTCAGAAGTGAAGTGAAGGGCTGAGGGGGGAAGGGGGTGGTGAAGAATGAAACTAATGAGTGGGACTGCCATGTTCAAGAAGGTGATGGGGTAGGAGAGAGCCACCAGCAGTAGGGGAGGTATTTCTGGCTGCCTTCGTGAGTGGTCAGAGCTATACCCAGAGCTGAGTTAGGGCACCCACATACTTAGACCTCTCGGAGAAGCATCAGTAGTGCAGGGTTGAACCACTAGGGTTGTGAGAGGTTAAGGTAACTTCATGAGTGTAAAAAAGCAATTCTGAGGGTAAGTTTGCTTTGGAGTCTTAAATTGTACTCAATCTACTGTCTGTTTAGTTTTTGATTCATTTTAAGAAGAGGTCCCTGAAAGTTATTTGAAGTAATCTGTCAAGATACAGACCTTTGATTATTTTTCAAGCAAACACTGTTGAGGCCATCAACATGAGGTCATAGGGTATTTATGGTTACAGTTAGAAAATGACATCATGGATTAGTGCTTATCTAGAATGTTTTAACTTGGTTACTGTGTAGTTATTTTTATCTGTCTTATGTACTTTGGGCTATGTTTTCTGTCCTGTGTTTTGATTACTACTGCTAATTTTGTTTTAAGATCATAAAATGGCTTTAGACTTCTCTGAAAACCCATTACTTATTGGCATGTTTTGATTTTTGATTCATGTGTTCCTTCAGGCTTTTAAAATACATTCATAGCAGTAACAATAATTTACTTGGGGGATTGGTGGTGTTTCTAAATCTTATGATCTGAAAGATAGAAAATTGTATAATTCACTTCCAAAGTTGGGGGCTTTTAAAAATCAGGTGGTCGAAGCATCTACTATCATTTTTTGGATGTGACTTGCAAGGTGATTTCAGCATGTGAAATATTTAATAGGAAATGTGTCTTCTCTTTCTGTGTGTTGAGGTCCTTTTCTTTACTTTCCAGCTTGGTCTCTCTTATGACTCAGGTGCTAATTTCCTAGGAAGAATCTCTGTCCTTCATTCTTTCTTAACCCTTCAAATTGCCTAGGGATAGTTAATCTCTGGTATTATGTCCCAGTCCTGCCCAGCCCTGCACCATGTTTAAGAAACCAGTGAGTCTGTAAACATTAGGTAAGGCTAAACGGTGACTCCTCTCTGTGTGCCCCTCTTCCCCCAGTTCAAATGATCTGAGAGCTAAGGCAGGTGGGAATTGTCATTTTGGCCATGTGTTTAGACCCAGGGGAGAGAAGCAACCATTACCACTGATTACTACAGAGAAGAAGACTGCTTTAACACCATGAGCTGGGCTAGACCCTGAGGACACGGTAGTGAGCAGTGAGTAGTGAGGACATAGTCCCTTCTCTTGAGGACCTTACAGTGTATGGAAAAGAAATATTCTGAAGACAGCATAGCAGAAAGGTCAACCAAGCTTATTAATGAGTAAGACTTATAGTCCTCGTTTATTACTGAACACATATTTATTGAGTCCCTACCATAGGGTGGGCTTCTGAATGGGGAGTGATTGTAGCAGTGAGGTAGAGGGACACTGCTCGCGCAGCTCTTCAGGCAGTATCCTTGTTTACGTATATTATTGAGTGATGTTAATATTTTGTCTACTATCTTAGTAACTGTCATACCTTTGAAATTTGTATTAATAACACTTGTTTGACCAAACAGTTAGCAAAGTATGTAAACTTTGGTTTTCTTCTGAAACATGTCACATTAAAATATGACAGCCAGTTCTAACCATCAGTGTGTATTTCCTACTCACGTTCTTTTTTCCTGGTCAGTAACATGCAATAGTAAGCAGTATAACTGGCCATGACTGACATGGATTATCCCCATATATTCTGTGTCATTTCTTACAGTTATTGCCAGTTTTCGAGGAACTGTGCCATATGGTCTGTCATTGGAAATTGGAGATACAGTTCAGATCCTGGAGAAGTGTGATGGTAAGTAGACTAGTATTGATTGTTTGCAGTTGGGTAAATGATATCCTCAGCATTGGGCAGCTCATAAAATTTACAAATTCTTTTCGTACTTCTATTAATCTCTGGGATTTTCCCCTTAGTCACAATGAACCATTTTTTACAAAACTATTTTCTTGCATGCTCAATGTTTGGCTCATGGGAAAACATTGTTTGGTATTTTTAAACTGATTATATTTTTTCCTAATATTATTTATTTATATTTGCTAGATCAATTGAGACTGTTAAATTTCTGAGAGTTCATGACTCGGGGGCCAAACTCAAAAGCCTTTCTTAGAATGTCAAGAGTCTGGTGGGCTCCCCAGGACAGAAAGAAACAGAGGTCCAGAGCAGAGATGCTTTAACCAAGGTTGGGTAACCAGATTCCTTGGGGTGGGACTCCTGCCCTGGCCAACTCTGCTCTAGCCCTATAACCTCTTCCTCCTCACCTCCCCCAAATTTGGACTGAAATTATTTCCTGATTAATTTATATAAGAGGTACCTCATTAAATCAACGTACTGCTAAATTGCTTCAGTTGTGTCCGACTCTGTGTGACCCCATAGATGGCAGCCCACCAGGCTCCGCCATCCCTGGGATTCTCCAGGCAAGAACACAGGAGTGGGTTGCCATTTCCTTCTCCAGTGCATGAAAGTGAAAAGTGAAAGGGAAGTCACTCAGTCGTGTCTGACTCCTAGCGACCCCATGGACTACAGCCCACCGGGCTCCTCCGTCCATGGGATTCTCTAGGCAAGAGTACTGGAGTGGGTTGCCATTGCCTTCTCCGAAATCAACCTAGTATGTTCTCAAATGCTTCTATTCCTTGTAACAAAACATCCCTAAACGCTAGTCCTTAAAAAGATCCCAGATAAAGTGACTACTTTTTTTTCTTAACAAAATGGCCATATTGTAAAGTTCTATCAGCATGTCCAAAGATATGGTTTTCCTCTCAATACATTGTCCTTATTAGGAATTTATAATATGGTAAGACTCTATCNTTGTTTACGTATATTATTGAGTGATGTTAATATTTTGTCTACTATCTTAGTAACTGTCATACCTTTGAAATTTGTATTAATAACACTTGTTTGACCAAACAGTTAGCAAAGTATGTAAACTTTGGTTTTCTTCTGAAACATGTCACATTAAAATATGACAGCCAGTTCTAACCATCAGTGTGTATTTCCTACTCACGTTCTTTTTTCCTGGTCAGTAACATGCAATAGTAAGCAGTATAACTGGCCATGACTGACATGGATTATCCCCATATATTCTGTGTCATTTCTTACAGTTATTGCCAGTTTTCGAGGAACTGTGCCATATGGTCTGTCATTGGAAATTGGAGATACAGTTCAGATCCTGGAGAAGTGTGATGGTAAGTAGACTAGTATTGATTGTTTGCAGTTGGGTAAATGATATCCTCAGCATTGGGCAGCTCATAAAATTTACAAATTCTTTTCGTACTTCTATTAATCTCTGGGATTTTCCCCTTAGTCACAATGAACCATTTTTTACAAAACTATTTTCTTGCATGCTCAATGTTTGGCTCATGGGAAAACATTGTTTGGTATTTTTAAACTGATTATATTTTTTCCTAATATTATTTATTTATATTTGCTAGATCAATTGAGACTGTTAAATTTCTGAGAGTTCATGACTCGGGGGCCAAACTCAAAAGCCTTTCTTAGAATGTCAAGAGTCTGGTGGGCTCCCCAGGACAGAAAGAAACAGAGGTCCAGAGCAGAGATGCTTTAACCAAGGTTGGGTAACCAGATTCCTTGGGGTGGGACTCCTGCCCTGGCCAACTCTGCTCTAGTCCTATAACCTCTTCCTCCTCACCTCCCCCAAATTTGGACTGAAATTATTTCCTGATTAATTTATATAAGAGGTACCTCATTAAATCAACGTACTGCTAAATTGCTTCAGTTGTGTCCGACTCTGTGTGACCCCATAGATGGCAGCCCACCAGGCTCCGCCATCCCTGGGATTCTCCAGGCAAGAACACAGGAGTGGGTTGCCATTTCCTTCTCCAGTGCATGAAAGTGAAAAGTGAAAGGGAAGTCACTCAGTCGTGTCTGACTCCTAGCGACCCCATGGACTACAGCCCACCGGGCTCCTCCGTCCATGGGATTCTCTAGGCAAGAGTACTGGAGTGGGTTGCCATTGCCTTCTCCGAAATCAACCTAGTATGTTCTCAAATGCTTCTATTCCTTGTAACAAAACATCCCTAAACGCTAGTCCTTAAAAAGATCCCAGATAAAGTGACTACTTTTTTTTCTTAACAAAATGGCCATATTGTAAAGTTCCATCAGCATGTCCAAAGATATGGTTTTCCTCTCAATACATTGTCCTTATTAGGAATTTATAATATGGTAAGACTCTATCAAATTAAGATTCTTTATTGATAAAATTGTGTTCTCCCAAATAGAACTATTACTTTTATTTAGAGTCTGTCATTAAATGGTGTTGATACATGACATTTATTTTATCCAGTGTCACTGATATATTTAAAAATATAAGGTTTTTCTCTGTCATTGCCAGATATATTTTGTCTGTTTCCACTTCGTTTACAGATAAATATAAAATCTGTTATAAATGGTTGAAAATATACCTACCAGCTAATGGGAGCTGTTTTGTAATGTAAACATCTTTCTGTATGGTGTAGTTGGACAGAGACCTCACTGTGACATTTCTGCAATTCTCAAAAAGTTTTGGTTGCTGTTAAAATAATTATTTAAGAATGGATATATTTCTTGGGTGGGTGTCTTTAAAGAATCTAATAAATCCTGACATTATAGATTGCACTTCTCAATTCGTTCTACTTTTCTAGGCTGATTGTAAAATGGTGTTTTACAAAATATTTTTTTAAGAAAACTCATGAGGAACAAAAATATTTAAATACAAAACTCAAATACTTCTTTCTAAAAGTTCAATTAATCAAAAAGATTCAATTCAATAGAACATTGGTTTTATGATAAAATAATTTCTTCCAATAAGCAAAATGGTTTCTATATTTGAAGAAACAATAAGTTGAAAATAATACATTTATAGGAGGCTGCATATTAGCTTCTGGAGTAAAATGGTATCCCACTCAAGTATTCTTTCTTGGAAAATTCCATGGACAGAGGAGTTTGGAGGGCTACAATCCATGGGGTTACAGAGTCAGACACAACTGAGCACACACAGCACATGTATAATAGCTATATAAATTCATATATATATATATATATGTATACTCTGTAATTGTTTTAAACTATAAAAAGTTATGTTCCCCCTTAAAGACAGTGCTGTAAAACTTACTGAGTCACTTTGGAGGTTAAGTAGTAGACATTCTGCAGAATAAAAATTATGGTGAGTCAGTTGATGGGACATCGGATGAAATAGTGCCATTAATGCTCTAAGTGGATGAGACCTGGCTTCTTTCTTCTTATGCTATCAGACTGATCCTCACCCAAGATGGTACAGAATTGCTGGCTAAGCACTGCTCTTTGATGGTAGAGTCAGGGCTTTGTATTCAGGCAAAGACAGTTTGGAACTATATTAAATCTTGTGTAGATTCTTGAATTTCTTTGAGATACCGTGTGACATTTTATAAAATGGAGTGAAACTAGGTTCTGAGAGGTCACTTAACTTGCCCAAGATTTCAACAGCTAATACTTATTGATAGTAAAACCAGAATTTAAGCCCAGTGCTCTGATTCTCAAACCTTCACTTCCATTATGCATGTTGTATTTTTTATGTACACTTCCAATACAATTTTTAAATGATTTTATTGATAGAAGACTTAAACTTGTAGTCACTTGACTTTTACAATCTAGCCTACTTCCAACTCTCGCATGTTTATACCTAGAATATCTATATGTAAGGTAAAGTCTGTCAGCAAAAGATACATTGATTTCTAATGACTTCTTCAAAGTATTATAATGATTTATTGAAATATGACCATGATTATTTCTCCACAGGCTGGTACAGAGGATTTGCCTTAAAAAACCCAAATATCAAGGTAAAAATAATTACTTTTAACTGTAATTATGGGATTTTTAAGAAAATTATGGGGCTTTGGCATGGGGAGAACGTGTACACCTGTGGATGATTCATGTCAATGTATGGCAAAACCAACACAGTACTGTAAAGTAGAATAAAGTATTAAAAGGAAAAAAAAAAAAAAAATAAAATCAACAAGCTTCTTTTCACTATTAAAAAAAAAAAAAAAGAAAGACAGTTAATTTACTTTATTTCTTTATACAATTTAAATTACAGTTGGGACTCTTAGTTGAAATACTAAATGGCAATACAGATTTTCATAATTTTGGAAATTCCTTTGAAATTAGATTATACTTAAGATATACTATTCAAGTGATAATCCTGTGTAGCTCTTGAAATTTATACTGAGAAGACCTTAATAAGCTTATTATATATAAACAAATCTTTTTGAAGTGTGAGTTTTGCAGAAAGCTAAATTAAAATTCAGGCAGCAGAAATATATATTCCAAAAGACATAATGAATAGATATTTAATCTTTATTTTCTGTGATATCATTTGTAAAAGTTGGTGTGGAGAGTGGTTTATTTTAGGTATGTTATGAGTCCCTTTAGGTGTGAGGAGCTGAAATGTGGGAAAATCAAATTATAAAGAGTCCATCTTTCTTACCATTCCAGACAGAAACTAAGACTCATTATCATTTATATCTTTATATAAATCCTCAGGAATTATAGTAGGAAGTAATACGAGTTCTCTTTTACCTTTCCTTTGTGTAGTTTATGCTGTTAACACTAATCCTTACTTCCATATTTGTCGACTTTGTTCCTGTCTTCCCATCTTTACCCATGCTTCCCACCTTCACTAATATTTTCTTACATGCCATGTTCAAGTTTTGGTTTAATTATGATTTTCTTAGGATTGTAGATAAGAAAGTGTGTCATTTCTCATTTCCAAAATATAAGTAATCTATTTTGCCTGCGTTTCTGTTTAAGTATACCTTTTTTCCTGGATCATCCAACTGTGTTAATTACTTTATTTCATTTATTTTAGGTCATTCTAAAGGAGAGTCTATACTTTAGCTCTCATTTAAAGTTATTTTTGAACATCTACAGGCACATACATATGTAACTTCAATATTTTTCATTTAGAATATACTTTAAAAAGTGTTAAGATTTTTTGCTTTTATTTCTCTTCTAAAGAACCTCAATTTCTGACTTCTTGTTAATTCCAATAATTACTCTTATTTGCTATTCCTACCATATTGAGGTAAATTTAAATTCCAAAGGAAAAAAATGGTGTGTGTTTTTTTTTTAAACCTATGCCTATTCACTACTGTTGTACATACAGAGCTTGCTAGTTAAATTTTATGTTATCCTTGGACCCACAGTGGTGATAATGTATTCAAATGACATTTGTTTTTCCTAAATATTTAATTGAATTTTCCATTTAATTGTACATAAAAAATCATTCAGAGAATATTGTCATTTAATGGATAATAAAATTGCTCTTTTTAAATTTTTTTTTTCAATTTCTCATTTAGAACAAAGGAACAATTTCCTTGCCCTAGCCCTGTCTCTTATACACATCTCCCATGCATTGGAAANTGTACATAAAAAATCATTCAGAGAATATTGTCATTTAATGGATAATAAAATTGCTCTTTTTAAATTTTTTTTTTCAATTTCTCATTTAGAACAAAGGAACAATTTCCTTGCCCTAGCCTTTCCCTACAATAAAGAGCTTTAAGCTGGCGTGTCTTCTTTTGTTTAATTTTTGTTCCATCAGAATGGCAGCCTGGTGATGATTTGCTGCTATGTTTTCATTAAGGATCATTCCTAAACATGTAATATACATACTGTTTCTAAATTCGTAATAGTGGTATTTTTTTAGCATGTATTTTCAAATAGACACACGAGTAGTTTGAAGAGAAGAAAAAGAACTACAACCAAAAGAAGCAGACTAAAACCCCTTATTTTTCAAAACTGCAATATTAAAAATTATTTAACATGCTTTCTATATAGAATTCTTGAAAATACAAAAAATTTCTGTTATATATAGAATATATTTTTGAGTGGGATTTAATGTTTTGATTATATTTATTTTAAAGTATCTCTAAATTTGTAAATGATAAATATTCAAAATAAAATGACTGGTTCTAAGCTACAATAGATTTCACCTAGAGAATGTGTTAGAGATTCCATCTTCCTGGTACTGTTATGGTTGTGTGGTGATATTTTATACATATGACTTATGAAATTTATTCTGCTGGAATCGACATAACCTTCACATTTTCTCTTCCAGGGTATATTTCCTTCCAGCTACGTTCACTTGAAAAATGCCTGTGTAAAGAACAAAGGGTAAGAAATAAATTTTATTAATGGAGAGTTTTCACACAATCATTGCTTATTTTGGAATATGAAAGACTTACTGTCTTGAAAAAATGAATCGATTCTTGCCATTGTTTGTGTTGTTAGATAAAAGACAGATGGCATTAAGGCAGTTTATGGAGAAAATGAAAGAACCACATCTGTATGTTGGACAATCTAGGGCACTGGAGGTCTTTCATTGTCTGGAAATTGTGGAATCTACCTAATCTTAAACAAAAGGAGTTGGTTCTTCTTGGTTTCCTGTTGTGTAGGGAAGCAAGTAGTCATAGCCATCAAATGCTGAGTCATATCTCAACCCAGGAATTTCCTACATTCACTACTGATCATAAGTAGCTGAGTCTGCCATTATTTTCCTAATTCGGCTTAAAAACATATCCTTGTGTGTTATTGTTCAGTCGCTAAGTCCTATCTGACTCTTTGCAACCCCGTGAACTGCAGCACACCAGGCTCCTCTGTCTCTCATGATCTCCCAGAGTTTGCTCAAATTCATGTCCATTGAGTGGGTTATGCTATCCAACCATCTCATCCTCTGCCAACCCCTTCTCCTTTTGTCTTCAATCTCTCCCAGAATTAATGTCTTTTCCCATGAGTCGTCTCTTGGCATCAGGTAGCCAAAGTATTGGAGCTTTAACTGATGCTGAGCTTCAGCATGAGTCCTTCCAATGAATATTCAGGGTTGATTTCCCTTAAGATTGACTGGTCTGATCTCCTTGTAGTCCAAGGGACTCTCGAGTCTTCTCCAGCACCACGATTCCAAAGTATCAGTTCTTCAGTGCTTAGTCTTCTTTATGGTCCAGCTCTCAAAACCATACATCACTGCTGGAAAAACCACAGCTTTGACTTCTGTTGGCAAAGTGACATCTCTGCTTTCTAATACACTGTCTAAGTTTATCACAACTTTCCTTCCAAGGATCAAGCATCTTTTAATGGGTCCAGTCACTGTCTGCAGTGATTTTGGAGCCCCCCAAAATATAATCTGTCACTGTTTCCAGTTTTTCCCCATCTATTTGCCATGAAATGATGGGACCAGATGTCATGATCTTAGTTTTTTTTAGTGTTGAGTTTTAGGCCAGCGTTTTCATTCTCCTCTTTCACTCTTATCAAGAAACTCTTTACTTCCTCCTCACTTTCTGCCATTAGAATGGTATCATCTACATATCTGAGGTTGTTGATATTTCTCCTGGCAGGCTTGATTCCAGCTTATGACTCATCTAGCCTGGCATTTCGCTTGATGTACTTTGCATATAAGTTAAACAAGCAGGGTGACAATATATATCCTTGACGTACTCTTTTCCCAATTTTGAACCAGTCCATTGTTCTATGTCAGGTTCTAACTGTTGCTTCTTGACCTGCATATAGGTTTCTCAGGAGATGGGTAAGGTGGTCTAGTATTCCCATCTCTTGAAGAATAATCCACAGTTTGCTGTGATCCACACAGTCAAAGGCTTTAGTGTAGTCAGTGAGGCAGAAGATGTTTTTCTGGAATTCCCTTACTTTCTCTGCGATCCAGTGAATGTTGACAATTTGATCTCTGGTTCCTCTGCCTTTTCTAAACCATGCATATACTACTGAAGCCTAGCTTGAAGGATTTTGAGTATAACCTTGCTAGCATGTAAATAAGTGCAGTTGTTTGGTAGTTTGAACATTCTTTGCCACTGCCCTTCTAAGGGTTTCGAATGAAAACTGACCATTTCCAGTCCTGTGGCCACTGCTGAGTTTTCCAAATTTGCTAACATATTAAATACAGCACTCTAACAGCATCATCTTTTAGGATTTGAAATAGCTCAACTGGAATTCTATCATTTCTACTAGCTTTGCTTATAGTAATACTTCCTAAGGCCCACTTGACTTCACATTCCAGGATGTCTGACTTTAGGTGAGTGACAATACCATCATGGTTATCCCAGTCATTAAGACCTTTTTTGATAGTAGTAGTAGTAAGTACTTAAATTATTAGATTGAATATATATTTCTAATACTAATAATTGCCACTACTATTACTCTTTTAATGAATGTGTGTCCTTCAGAAATGTTGTGCAGATATAACCCACCAGAAATGAGTCAAGCAGAGTTATTAGTCCTTTTGGAGTTCTCCAACCAGTGTCTATCCAGCCCTCCTCAAGTAAACCAAGGGACCAGAAAACACATGCTTACTCTTTGTTCCTACCTTTCTGGCCTAGTGATCTGGGTCTTTCTACCCTGTCTCTTAAAGGATCCACCTGGGCCAACTCTTGCAGCCAGTCTCGTTGCTGCCTTTGCCCCAAACCCAACCCTGATCCTAAAAACCCTCCAGAGCAGAGAGCCACCCTGCCCCCATCCTACATGCAGACTGAGGAAGAGAAAATAGCATGCTAGCAAAGATGATGTCAAACATCACTCTGTATAGTTTAAGTCCTGTCTCTCTGCAAATGTGTTGTGGTGGGACATAGTTTTAATTGAAAAAGTACCTTGTTTGTTTGTCCTAATCAGTAACTGGTGAATATCTGCCTCCCTTGATTCTGAGGAAGTTTAAAGATAGATAAAATTATCTCAAAATTTGGTCCTGTTAGTTTAAGACTTGGTGTGGGTTTGACACCTGACACAGGGCATGATGAGCATTATACAGCAGACAACCTCAGGGTGGAACCAAAGTTTATTTTCTAAAAAAATAAAAATAAAAGGAAGTTAGAATTGATGGAGACTTTAGGTTCTAGGACTGTTAACTGGAAGAAAAACTTTAACCTGAAAACATTTGAGAACATGTATTGCCAGATGATTGCTTTCCCAGAGAGCAATCTCTTTAGGCTTTTGATGTTGCCTGTCTTATTTTAAGGGGATTAGCAGACTGATGGCCCACCAGGATGAAATAACTGCAATGTACATCTCAGAAGAACTCAACAGAATATAATTTCAGGGGCAGCTAATGTCAGACAGTTTGAATGTTGATTTTGGTATAATTAAGAGGAAACAGCTGCTCACCTAAAATGGCAATTTTGTGCTTCTTAAAAATGTACATTTTGGTTGAGCAAACCCCAGACCAACTTCCCACAGACTAAATTGCCTTTATATTCTTTCCTGGGTCTCAGAGCAGTGCAAAACTGATGGGGGTGGAGGGTGGGGGTCCTTAAATTATAGTTTGTGAATGGTGAGGTCACTTCTTTGTCATTTAATTCTTGCTGTGGTCATGTCAGTTTTTAAATGTTAAGTAGGTTGTTGAGTTTTCTTGGGAATTCATTG
This sequence comes from Raphicerus campestris, assembly GCA_006410735.1. NCBI lineage: Eukaryota > Metazoa > Chordata > Mammalia > Artiodactyla > Bovidae > Raphicerus > Raphicerus campestris. The sequence continues at coordinate 1,572 of SJYW01021110.1, read as the reverse complement.
TTCCTGCCCAGACTTTACGTTCTATCATTTTAAAATGTCTGTCTCCAAATACTCATCATTTAAATTGCAGCAGCTGCTTTGCAAAATAAATGCACTACCATTTGAAAATGTCAATTATGTAGACTGATAAAAGGTTCTGTATATTTCACAGTTCATATATTACTGTTTACTTTTTTTTCTGGTTTTACATCTTCAGCTATGTTTAAGCTCTAGAAAGAAGTAAAATATTCATAGGGTATTTTAGTAGAAGTATGAAATGAGACTTTGTTGGTGAAGAAATCAAGGCAAGATTTTAATTCCCATACTTGCCAAGAAAATGTTACAAAAGACAATTAGGTACACTTTGGACTTAACATCAAGAAGGAACACAGAACAGTTAATAACCTCATGATAAGAAATAAAAATTTCCCTTGATCATCTGCATAACCTGGTTCACTGTCCACTGAACACTGTCTTTAGAAAAAGATACTCAAATGAAGAAGATAATGCCCCTCACTATAGTCAATTATCATTCTTTTGGGAAATAGAATTAAAGGCACTTACCCATTTTAACCTGCACAAAAATGAAGAATTTAAAAGAAGAAATGAGAGATGAAAAAATAAAGGTTATTGTATGTCAAAGATAGGATGCAGAAGACAAATTCAATCTGTTTTTTTCTCTCCATCTCCTTATATATATTCTCAACATCAGGACCACCGTAGATACCCTGCTAATATTGGTATGAATATTTTCCAAGTATAGTTTCTGACACATAGAAAAGAAATAGAAGGAATATATCACCCTAATCATGGAGAGGAGCATTCTGCAATGGATATTCAAATACCTGTGATGTCTTAAATCCTTTATAAGTTCTGAGATGCATGACAACATTACTGATACTAGTAATCATTTTTCATGGTCCTGTTTGCAAGTAATAAAAATGAGGTGTTAATGAGATCAAGTGAGTATTCAGTCAGTAACTCAGTGTCTAGTTGTTTATAATACTGAGTTAGTTTGGATATTTGCAGCCATCATATCCTGATCACTGAATAAGCCTTTCACTTTCTTTGAGCCCAATGGACATAGTGCTTGGAAGGCAAGAGCCATCTCACAGTCTAGATAGCCTGGTAACCTCAGGTTACATACAAGGACTTTTGGGCTTGGAGAATTTAAGTGAGTTGCTNTCACTTTCTTTGAGCCCAATGGACATAGTGCTTGGAAGGCAAGAGCCATCTCACAGTCTAGATAGCCTGGTAACCTCAAGTTACATACAAGGACTTTTGGGCTTGGAGAATTTAAGTGAGTTGCTATTTAGAGATCAAATTGTGCCTGTTGCACAGCCTCGCTGGGAGTGTTGCTTCACCACACTGCTTAAACTTTGATCTAGGTGAAGTGGCTGGTCATTCTGGTGGTGTACTGCCATAACCCACATCACATTCCTCACTCAAGTTCATATTCAGATCCTGATTTCTGTGAACTAGGCAGCTTCCTTTCCTAGTTGGTCTTTTAGAATATTTAAAAGAAGATAACTGTCTATGTCATTTGCATATATACTTGTTGTTTAATTTCACAGACAATTTGAAATGGTTATT
>SJYW01021103.1:365278-403682 GCA_006410735.1 Raphicerus campestris | reverse complement strand
GCTGGGAGGGACTGGGGGCAGGAGGAGAAGGGGATGACAGAGGATGAGATGGCTGGATGGCATCATGGACATGATGGACGTGAGTCTGGGTGAACTCTGGGAGTTGGTGATGGACAGGGAGGCCTGGCGTGCTGCCATTCATGGGGTCATAAAGAGTCAGACATGACTGAGTGACTGAACTGAACTGAATTGAAGGCCACAGGAAAGTGGTTTCCTTGGAGGAATTCTTAAGCATAAAGAGGAAAAAACCCAACACAATAAGTTCATGAATAATTAAGTCCTAGGCTGTTCTAACATCTTTTTATATTTATTTTAAGCCATATTTGTAAATTTTTAATTAAAAATTAAAGCTTTAGTTGAGCAGAATAGGAACAAAAGACAAAATTTAAAAAGGAGGAGAAACAAGGAGGAAGTCAAGTGTTGCTGTGTACAACTGGTTTTGCGGGGAGGATGCGGGCTATGAATGTAGCCCTCCAGGCTCCTCTGAGCAGAGATGAAACTGACCCCTGCCCATCACCCCCAGCTCTGACACCCAAGGCCCCCACCTGCCACTCCCTTCTGGAACCCCATAATCTATCATTCCTAACAACTCTATCCTTCAACAAAATTTAAGAGAACTTTTTTTTTTTCCCATTTCTATCCTCTTTTCTCAATGATGGGTAGATATTTCAGGAAGAACTAGGTCAGCTTTTTAAAAATTTCATTTCTTACTCCCAAAATGAATTTTATTTTTAATTTTACTTTATTTTACTTTACAGTACTGTATTGGTTTTGCCACAGATTGACATGAATCCGCCACGGGTGTATATGAGCTCCGAATCCTGAATCCCCCTCCCACCTCCCACCCCATATCATCTCTCTGGATCATCCCTGTGCACCAGCCCCAAGCATCCTGTACCCTGTATCGAAATTTTAAATGGAAGAGGACTAAGGGCATTATCTTTTCATTTTATATTTTATATGTACTTAAATTTTGGCTATGTCAACATGATATGCCATCTTCCCATGAAGTTTCACCATGCCTTTTTAGAAAAGGCAAAGCCAAGGGGCTCTTCTCTGTAGAATGTTCCCAGTGAGTGTGTTCGAAGCTTGAGACTGGGAGGGCGGACATCGCCACTGATTTTGGTACAACAGAGGAAAGGCTGGAAAAACTGGACTAAGTCTTTTAAGACATTTCAATTTGTATAAAGACTGGACAATGTGAGTGTTCTAGATCCTAGTTTACTAAGGCATAGTCTTCTTTTTAACTTAAATTTCACTCTGATAAGCTTTTGAATATTTAAGAGTGGTACAATTTGCATTTATAATTTTTTTTTAAATAAAAAGATGTACACTTTCAGAATAGCAATTGCTTACATTTTCCACCTTGGCTTCCTGTCCTGAAATGACATAAATAAATTTGAATCCTGATAGGAACAAAAGTTGAGAATAATATCTGATAATGATCTGCTACATTTACTTTACCTATCATATACTCCTACTGGAGTTATAAGCTACACTGAGCTAGGAAACACTATCCCAGGAAAAGAGTTTAATTTTTTTTTTTACATTTCATTTTCTTCATATATTCTTGAAACTACAGCTGTAGAAACAAGCCAAAAATATGAACTCACTTTAAGTCATCAGTAAACAGATGGAGGAGTTTAAGAAGTGGAAAAATAATGTCCACTGTATTATCTAGGACACGTCTTAAAGTGTAGTCTTAAAAAAAAAAAAAGATACTCATCGTACTAATTGTTTAAATTAAAATGTAAGACAGAGGTGGAGACAGGGGACTTAAGTGGGGGTAGGTGACTAACGCTGTGTGGGGTTCCTGTCATCCATGCTCTGGGTCTTAGCAGAGGAGAAGAGAAAGTAAGAAATAAGCAGGAAGGAGGAGACAACTGACAATTAAAGGCAAAAGGGATATTGGCTAAGTAGATGCCACTCAGAGAACGTCAAGAAGCAAATTAAAATTAAAAGACCCAGCACCTGGGAGAGCGCTGGGTCGGGTGGTTGTCTGTGTTGCTCCAGCACAGACCTGCACCCCCAGCTCACTTAACACCGCATTTCCCATCTGTGTGGACTATTGGGCGGCACGGTCTGGATCAGGAGTCAGGATGTGGATGAAAACACTGGCTTCCTGACTTACGACACAGGACCTATTGAACTTAGAATATTTATGAGAATGAATGATGTATGTGAAGTAGAAGCTCCTGGACCTTGGAAGTCAGGAATTTTGTGAATAAAATTGCTCCTCTTAATTTTACATAAAAATTGGCATACTCTGTATAACAAATGCAATTTATTGTCCTTTTTCACAAGATAAACAGGGTCCTAAGTCATATACTTATGTTTTAGCCTGATTTCATGGAGTATGACAGTGGTGGTCATGACACATTGGAAAAGACTTGTAACATGAGACTTAGGCATTTTTAATACAATTTAGGTAAATTTCAAGGGTAAAAAGATATGCAAATATTGGGAGGAAATGTATAAAAATGCTAATGATGGTTATCTCTAGGGGACGAGGTTTATGGGTGATTGTTACTTATTACTTTATGCTTGCAAGTATTTCTAGCAGTCAGCAATAAACGATTGCTACTTGTAAAGTTAGAAAGAAACAACAAATGTCTTTAAAAGTGAAAAAAAGATTAAAGCTATAAATTAATGGACCAGATCAAGGTATGCAAATGTTACAAAAACTCACTATATCATCTTCTTGGGCAAATTCACTGTATCATTTTTTATATAAAATATATATTGAGTACATAAAAATGACTAAAAGAACAATTGCTGTAATTTTATTTTCTGCTTTAAGAAGCAGCAAAGCACCAAACTCTTTCTAAATATGGTGATAGAAAAAAAAAAATGTTTCTTACAAAGGAATAAGCCCAGATGTGATTTATAAATTGAGATGATCTGCTTATTAATTTACATTTTAAGGACTATATTCAAATCATTTCTGCAGTTCCAGGAAGACTTTTGCTGAGTGCTTAATTTAGCTCAGTTACATGCATTTCATATCCTCTTGTTTTGGGGGGATTTGATTTATTAAGCCTCAGTATATACAAATAATGATATGTGCCATAAAACTTCTCTAACATTTAATAAGACATTGAAGCTATAATTTAAATAAGAATAACATGAAATCATGAAAATATTTCCGAAATAAAAAGCAGACCTAAAACAGCTAGGGAGATAGCTCTCATAGCTACAAACCAGTGATGGTTAAATTTAACTGAATGGAATAAAACATTGGTATTTACTTTTGTCTACAGGAGGCACCTTAAAAATGAAGTCTGCAGGGCAGCCATAAATTCACAGCTCCACCTTCCATGTCACTGCTCCCCTCCCTACCTGCTTTTACTCTGTCCTGTAAAATTGCTCCCAGACATAGCTGATCATTAAGTTCTCTTGGTAAAAGCTTCTCCATAGCTTTCTACCCCTTAGAGATTCAAGTCTACCCTTCTGAGCTCTGCTTTGACAGCCCTTTATCACCTAGAATGAAACAACTAAGCGAGCTGCATTTCTTAAAGTCTGCTAGGTTTGCAGATTGCCCACGGATCCTGGAGTTAAGTCCCCCATGTCAGCGTCAGGAGTGTGTGCTGATCTTTCTGGCCTCAAGGAGATCCCAAAGCATTAACTGGTGAAGCCCTTTCTCTGCCTGACCCCAGTCTCATCTGGTTATTGAAAGCTTTTGTGACCACACTGGCTGAATAAGCCACTCCTTCCCCGGTTTTTCCTTCTGTACTATCCTGTGCGCCAAGTCGCTCGGGCGTGTCCAACTCTGCAACCCCATGGACTGTAGCCCGCCAGGCTCCTCTGTTCACAGGATTGTCTAGGCAAGAACACTGGAGCAGGTTGCCATTTCCTCCTCCAGGGGATCATCCTGACCCAGGGATCAAATCCACATCTCTTATGCCTCCTGCACTGGCAGGGGGTTCTTTCGCACTAGTGCCAGCTGGGAAGCCCATTCTAAACTGTCCTAATCATAACACTAGGACTCACTGCATTGGTGTCATTGTTTCCAGGGGATTAGAAGGTTAAGAGGTTGGTTTATTTTTGGTTCCCTGGTCCCTTCCTGGCACACAGCAGGCACTCAGAAAATGCCCATGGATGAAACTGAAAGGCAGGAACAGCATACAAAGCCACTTCTTTCATGTAAATAAAGATCTTGGTTTAGTTGAAAGAATTAAAAATGTCAATATAACCTCACATAGTAAAATCTAGAAGCTTCCATTATGATATAAATATTTAAAACATTTTTTGTGTATTTTTCCCACGCTGGTTCTAAGCAAATGGTAATAGAAATTTCCTGAAACCTTTCATCTGCTGAGTCTTTATTTGACAAATTCATTTTAGCCCTTTCCCAGAGCTGTTTTCTTCCCCTATTAGTCCAGTCTGCTCATTAATGTAGAATGATTCATAAACATATTTAAATAAGAGATTAAAAAATCATATTTCTTTCTATAAGAAGGGAAATGTAATGGAACAGGACCCTATGGGGTCCTTCCCAGAACAGACCCTCATCCATGTTGCCCACTGGCCTTTTGTCTGTAGAAAAAGTTTAGTCAAAGAATAAATTTAATCAGAGAAGTAAGAAGATGCAGAAAGAAAGGAAAATAGTCACGCAAGACAAAATAATACTTTAGCCATTAAACAAAGACAAGGACCTTTAGTTCCTCCTCAAGGGCTATAGAGAATATTCTGAACCATGTCCTTTGAGCTGTTTTAAAGATACTGAAACTCCCACCAGTGGGAGAAGTTAACAGTATGCTACCCACAAGCACGTAGACCCTAGACCAGTTGGAACCAGAAGGCTGATGATACTGACTCCAGATTACCTCATCACCAACCAATCAGAGGACGTCCATGAGCTGATCACGCCCTGCCCCTTCAGCACTCTAAGACCCCTCATTACCCCTCTTCAGGGGGGTGCACAGTCTTCAGGGCATTAACCCACTGTGGCCGCCTCTGCCTGGCAAAGCAATACAGCTATTTCTTCCTACTCCACCCAAAACTCTGTCTCTGCCTTTCTATTTGGTACCAGTGAACAGCAGCTAAGTTTTGGCAACAGAAGGAGCTTAATGAATTAAGAGGGAAGTGAAATAGTCACCATATTTTGATAGACCTTACTTTGTCACTCACATGATAAATACTGAAAAGTGGGGAAAATCCTAAACCTGGTTTCATGTGGGCTAAGAAAAGCCACTTAGGCTACAGGAAACTCTTCCTGAATCAGATGTCAGAAAGACATCTTTTCACTTTCAATGAGGTGGTCAGTCCTGGCTTGAAGCAGAAGCAGCACTGGGCACGCCTCTGTGTTTGCGAATTTGGCCAGATGACCTACAAAGGGGGCCATGAGCTTCCACTAGTGTGGTTTCTTCCTCTGACTTTTATCAAATGAAGCTGAACGTTCATATATCAGTAGGCGTCATCCTTAAATCAAACATCATGAATATATAATTGCATTACTATATAATTTACAGAGAATATTAATTGATGGAGCCAAACTGATCTTTATTAACTATATGTCTGCAATTGGTTCTGAAACACTTCGTTCCACGATCCTCACTGGGAACAATGACACTCTTTACAAGTCAAGGATGTTAAGAAAGGAAAAGTACCTGTAATAGGTGCATATAACAGAAAGAGAAAAAAGAGGCACAAAGGGCCAGAAATGCCCACAGTTTTAGCTTCGGATGAGCTATATTTCTTCTAGTAGGGCAGGAGGTTTCTTAAGGATCATAGACTTTAAGAGGTTATAAAATGGATGTCTCAAAGTGGGGTTTAGAGAACTGTAAATTTGGCTGATGGTGAAGCCTACCCAGAGAAATCATGTCAAAAGGTCATTATTTCATGACCTTGAGGAAAAGCAAAATTGTTGGAGGGTTTCCTATTCCTGCCCATGAATGCAAGCTGATATTTATGGAGGCCAGCTCTCTTTAGCTCCCTTAATGCATGCACATTCACACACACACACACACACACACACACACCTCTCAAGACTGGAGGCTAAGAGTACTGTTATAAATATTCATGAGAACTTTATTATTAATGTCACTGAAGTGATTCTGTTTCTTCTCAGCTGAGACTGGCACTTACACCAGTCTGATCAACTGTAAGAGAAGTGGCAGCTTTGAGGCAGCCCAGCTAAAGCAACTCTGTCCATTTTACTTTTGAAATACAGACTATTTGACTAGGTATCATAAACCACATATATCCCACCATTAAGTTAAACTGGCAGAGATTCCTCACTTTCGTACAATGTACAATATCCTTGGGAACACCGCTTCTAGAGCTTAGAATAAGCATACCTTAGTTATTACATTCTTTTTTCTAAGAGAAAAAACTAAACGGAACATGTCAAACATCTCAAGAGATTCCGATGATGAGTTTCGAAAAAACACATTGGGAGATAATTACAACACATTTGCTACTTTTATTATTTAAAAAAGACATTTCACACCACAGGCCTTATTAAAGAGCTATTTTTAAGAATTACAAGCTCTAGCAGTCACATTGAAAATTTCTTTAAAATAAAAATAGATACCAGAGACAGTTACTGTGATCCCGATGTGTGTGTCATAGACTCCTCCAACCAGTTGGTCTGCCTGGTTATTCTACACGCATGATATGTCACAACACTTGTTGTCAATCAAAGAAAACTATATTTGGTTGTGCTGACAACATTTATTTATGTATTTTTTTGCCTAAGATCTAAGAAAACATGTTAAATAAGTCAAATTCTGGGGTAGGTACAGGGCAAAGGAAGATAAATATATCTCTTCAGTACCGCATCAGAAATGACTTTTGCTAGCTTCTTTTACTCTATTGCCATAAGAATACTCAGGACATCCTGCTCCTCAGCAAAACAGCAATAAAGTTACAGAAATAAAAAGCACCTGAAGACAGGAGGAAGTGACGATGACGTGGGACTCACCTTAGGCATCCAGTGGCATTTCGCAGCACTTGTGAGGAATGCAGCTGTATCTTCCGATCGTCCTGAAGAGGTGAGTTTTCCCAGCCTGAGTGTGGGATTATCACTGCGTTGGTCAACACTGCCAGGGTGTCCTGGATGATTGGCATTTTGAGTGCATCGCAAGACGAGAGATTCCAAAGAACTCCTGCAAGACACACACAGAGTTTTGGATGGTCACCATTTTCCTTAATCAAGTTAACAGCATAAGCAGGAGAGAATAAGACTCTAGAGTGTGCCCTTCACTTTAAAGCATTTGTGTGACCCCATTACAAAAGTGCTATGAAAATCTAACACTTAGGCAGAGTAACTGTAACATGATTATATTTATTCCATCATGGAGAGTAATTTAGGGTGAGAGCACCAATGGAATTGAGGATATCAACCCTGCTTCAATTCACAATTAGTACAATGAATCCAAGTCCCCAAATTCAAACCAAGACCAAAAAGTTCCAAAAGTGAACTGAAATGGACTAATAAGACATCTGAAATAGACAAGGAAGACATCTTTATTTTATCCAGGATCTCAACATGCACCTGTGGTCTATTGGATTCACTTAGTTTTCTATAGAACCAGCCATCATTGTGCAGGACCTTTCAAGGATCCAGTATAGGGTCTGGTGCACACAGGCTCAACAAGGAATTAAAATTTGCTGTCACTGGTTCTGTTAGCTTTTCTCTTAAAACAATGCTCATGGAGGACCTAGGAACTGTTCTTCCTTATGTAACAGCAAAGAAAGCAGTAGAAATGGAAGTGTATCAACAATAGACAGAGAGCTTAAAATGGAATTAATTTCAGAAAAGGTCTAAGAATTACATACACATTATAATATCATTTGAAATGCTTTTAAAATAATTGCTATTTTTGTTGCTCAAAATTATACACATAAAAGTAAAAAAAAAAGAATAATATTCTCTCTTCCTGTGAAAGACTGCATTTTTCCCAAGGCTAATGTAAATAGACATCATCACTGCAGATACTGAGAATAAAATATCATAGCTGTCTTTAGAAACACAACTTATAGTTTACTTATTTAGTAACTTTTCAATTGATTTTAAAATGAGATTGTGCTTCATCTATCATGTTATTAATAAACAGAACTCACTCATTTCTTAAATTTGTTTTATTAGTTTCTTGCTTTGCTCATATTGAACTATCCAAAGGCATTAATAATACTAACCTGAAAATCAATGATATCTGATTAATAACTAAAATAACACTTTTAAATCAGTTCTACAAAACTATGACTTTAGAAACAAACTTTTCCACTGGTCTTTCAAAAGAACATTTTCTGGGAATTTTATTTAGACAAATGCAAGAGAAGCAAAATGTTTTTGGTGCTTTGAATGTACAAATGAATTGTTAGTACAGGGCGTTGGCTTAAGGGTGAATCCTGTCTGCCTGTTTTTGTAAATAAAGTTTTACTGGAACACAGCTCTGTCTGTTCATTTACATATTGTCTATGGCTGCTTGTGTCCTACAAGGGAAAAGCTGAGATTTGGGGACCAACATAGTATGGCTCCCAAGCCTAAACAAATTACTATGTGGCCTTTCCTACTCACCTCTGTGGTTAGTATATGGGCCATTTTCTATATACTTCTGTGTGCACGTTTGCATTGCCATTAGCACCCTATATAAAAATGCTTATTGGTGCACAGAAGCTGCTCAAAATACATTCTGACTTGAACAGATGTGAAATGCTAGGAGCATTATCACATGCATTTATTTTGATTTAAATAATATATGAAGCTGCTTTTTAATTCATTCCATTAGGAAACATTTTACTGAATTTTGGATGATCAAAATAATCAAGATGAAGACTTTCATTTATTCATAGTCTCACAACAATATTCTTTTCTCTATTAAAATAAATACTTTTCAGTTTTAAAAAAGCACATTTAAATGAAATTACTATCTACCCCCAAGTTTGAGGATAACTTTAAAAAATATCACATTGAAGAGTTTGCACATTTTTTTGACTGAAGTATAGTTGATTTGCAATGTTGCATTAGTTTTAGATGTACTGCAAGGTGATTCACACACACACACACACACACACATTTATATACATATATATATATACAACCTAGACAGCATATTAAAAAGCAGAGACATTACTTTGTCCACAAAGGTCTATCTAGTCAAGGCTATGGTTTTTCCAGTGGTCATGTATGGATGTGAGAGTTGGACTGTGAAGAAAGCTGAGAGCTGGAGAATTGTTGCTTTTGAACTGTAGTGTTGGAGAAGACTCTTGAGAATCCCTTGGACTGCAAGGAGATCCAACCAGTCCATTCTGAAGGAGATCAGCCTTGCGTGTTCATTGGAAGGACTAATGTTGAAGCAGAAACTCCAATACTTTGGCCACCTGATGTGAAGAGCTGACTCATTTGAAAAGACCATGATGCTGGGAAAGATTGAGGGNTCAGCCTTGCGTGTTCATTGGAAGGACTAATGTTGAAGCAGAAACTCCAATACTTTGGCCACCTGATGTGAAGAGCTGACTCATTTGAAAAGACCATGATGCCGGGAAAGATTGAGGGCAGGAGGAGAAGGGGACGACAGAGGATGAGATGGTTGGATGGCATCACCGACTCAATGGACATGGGTTTGGGTGGACTCTGGGAATTGGTGATGGATAGGGAGGCCTGGTGTGCTGCGCTTCATGGGGTTGCAAAGAATTGGACACAACTGAGTGACTGAACTGAACTGATACACATTTTTTTCAGATTATTTTCCATTTAGGCTATTCTGTTTTTCTAAGTATACAACACACATATACAGACACTGCTGCTGCTGCTAAATCGCTTCAGTCGTGTCTGACTCTTTGCGACCCCATAGGAGGGCAGCCCCCCAGGCTCCCCTATCCCTGGGATTCTCCCAGAACACTGGGGTGGGTTGCCATTTCCTTCTCCAATGCATGAACGTGAAAAGTGAAAGTGAAGTCACTCAGTCGTGTCCGACTCTTAGCAACCCCATGGACTGCAGCACACCAGGCTCCTCCATCCATGGGATTTTCAAGCAAGAGTACTGGAGTGGGGTGCCATTGCCTTCTCCATATACAGACACTAAACACTGAATTTTTCCATTACTAAATCCTGATTTGAAAGTACCAATACATGAAAACTGAGGCTTGTAAATGTCTTAAAACATGGGTTTTATATTTTGCTATAAAATACATCTCCTCTAAAAACTAAACAGTAAGAGACTTTTCCATTTTTATCATTCAATGAAGTTAGAAGATTCTAAAGACATTGTATAATAATAAAGACATTTTTACTGCTTCCTAACAAACAGAAAAGAGGTAGGAAAGGAAAGGAGGAAATCAAAGTTGAGGTGAAGGCCTCACATACTATCTGATAAGAAGTGAAACATGGGAAAGAAAGAGACATTTCAGGTGACTCTTCATCTGGCTGTTCCACCTCACCTTTCTTATTAATTCATTCATCACTGTAACTTAATTCCGAATCAGGCACGGACAGAAGTTTCTTGTTCACGTCCCTCCGCCTTTTCAGACGGGCCCCACCTGTGTTTCACAGGCTGATCAACTTACCACAGTGCTTGGCCCAGATCTCTAAATGTTCTCTCCTGGTTTCTGTCTGCAGCCCACATGGGCTCCTTGGACTCTGAGAAACACAGGTCAGGGACACGTTTCACCATGTCTGCATGGATGAGGACTTGGTAAAGAGGGTGCAACACTGCATTATTTCTTTGAGGGGAAATTCAGCAAGCCAGTTAGCAGCAGGGGGCCCTCCAAACTTGGAGTTTGGGTTATATTATCTGGACAAAGACAAGCTTGAGTGTAGAAGCAGCAGTCTCTGGGACACTGAGATAAAGCGAGGTGTGACTGGCAGGAGTCAGGAGTGGGAACAGCTGGAACTCTACACCTGTCTTGCCAGACACCTACATACACACTAACTCACATGCACACACACACACACACAGTGCACACATACACTCACATATACTCACAGGCGCATACAGTCATACCTACACACATCCACACACTCATACAGCATACTTACACACATTCATTCACACCTGCACTGCACACATACATTCACATAAACACACAGCTACACATATACACATCCTCACACAATATACTTACACACACTCACGCAATGCACGTGCACATTCACATACACTTACAAATACACACACACCCCTACATACATGCACACAAATATTCACATACACTCACACACATGCTCACATGCTCACACCTATGCACACATACATGCACACATCCATGCAATATACCTGCACATACACACTTACACACATACATTTATACACAGTCTTACCTACACATATACACACATTCACATGTATTCCCACACACACTCACACGATATACGTACACACTCTCATATGTACACATACACACAGAAACTCACACCTATACATATACACACATTCACAGGTATTCACACACATACACACTTACACAATATAGTTGTATACACACACATACACACGTCCATTAGTCCCTGATGAAGGGAGACAGATTAGTGGAGAAAACCATGGACATATCTAAGCATTCGTGAACAAATGGGAAATAGGTGTTTTGCTCAAATTTCTCTTCACTCCTTCCCCTCTCTTTTCCGGGGTGGTTTCCTGATGTTCCCTTCACGTGGAGGGGCCTGATTCTTCCCCCTTCGAGTGAGGTCTGGACTAAGTACCCTGTTTCTGACCCACAGATCATAGAGGACATGACAGAGAGACCTCTGAGACGAGGTCACACAAGGCACTGTAGCTTCGGCCCAGCTCCGTCTCAGGCAGCTTATTTGAGGGGGCCCTACCGTCACCTGTGAGGACCCTCAAGCACCATGAAGATGCCCACATGGAGACGAATGGAGGCATCCAGCCAGCAGGGACCCCTCTAGGAAGAAGATCCTCGACGCCAGCCTACAGATGACGCAGCCTCATCTGTGCGGGACCCTGAGCCAGAGACATGCAGACCTGCGCTCTTGGTTTCCTGCCACTCAGACACCGTGTGGAGCAAACAACTGTTGTTTCAATTGTTAAACTAGGGGTAAGTCATTATGCCAACAAAGGTCTGTCTAGTCAAAGCTATGGTTTTTCCAGTAGTCATGTATGGATGTGAGAGTTGGAATATAAAGAAAGCTGAGCGCCGAATAACTGATGCTTTTGAATGTGGTATTGGAGAAGACTTTTAAGAGTCCCTTGGACTGCGAGGAGATCCAACCAGTCCATCCTAAAGGAAATCAGTCCTGAATATTCATTGATGTTGAAGCTGAAACTCCAATACTTTGGCCACCTGATGCGAAGAACTGACTCATCTGAAAAGACCCTGATGCTGGGGAGGACTGAGGGTGGGAGGAGAAGGGGACAACAAAGGACGAGATGGTTGGATGGCATCACCGACTCAATGGACATGAGTTTAAGTAAACTCTGGGAGGTGGTGATGGATAAGAAGGCCTGGCCTGCTGCATTCCATGGGATCACAAAGATCTGGACACGATTGAGCGCCTGAACTGCACTGAACTGAAGTCATTATGCAACACTGGTAACTAACGTCCCTTTCACTTCCCTCTCCTCTGTCTACTAGACTCACTTTCCTCCTTCACAGCACTTTTCCTCGTTGCACTTATTCTGACTTAGATTGACTTGTTTTCTCATTCCCTACAACTCCTCTGGCCTCTTCTAAAGTCTACTGTGAGAGGACAGAAGATACAGGAAGGGCCTCTAAACCTCGTCACTAAATCTAAAATGCATTTTAATTTGGGTGACAAATAATATTTAACTTTTAAGAATGTATCCTTCTTCATATCTGGGACTTAAGAAATGGCAAAACACTGTCTTTAATTTGGAATAATGTATTAGACTCCTACTGCTGCTGTAACAAGTGACTGCAAATGCAGGGCTTATAATAAGGCACATGTATCACTCCAGTACTCTTGCCTGGGAAATCCCATGGAAGGAGGAGCCTGGTAGGCTGCGGTCCATGGAGTCGCGAAGAGTCAGACACAGCTGAGCACTTCCCTTTCCCTTTTCACTTTCATGCATTGGAGAAGGAAATGGCAACCCACCCCAGTGTTCTTGCCTGGAGAATCCCAGGGACGGGGGAGCCTGGTGGGCTGCCATCTATAGAGTCACACAGAGTCGGACACAACTGAAGTGACTTAGCAGCAGCAGCAGCAGCAGCATTATCTTACAGTTCTGGATCTATGGAACACAGCAGACAGCACTCCTTATCTAGGCTCTAGGGAAGAATTTCCTTGCATTTTTATGCTTCTAAAGGCTACCTGGGTTCCATGGTCAAAGCCTGCATCACTTCAACCTCAGCATCCATAATCACCTCCTCTTCTCTGACTGAACTTCCTCCCTCACTGTTGTAAGGACACCTGTGGTCACATTAAGCCTGCCTGGATAATCCAAGATTATCTCCCCCTACCAACTTCAAGATCCTTCACTTAATCCTACCTGCACAGTCCCTTTACTGCATAAGATAATATTCACAGGCTCTGGGAATTAGGACCATGGACATCTTCAGGGGTTACTGTCCAGTCTACCACACACCCCTTAAAATAGTCTGTTGTGCTTAAAATAAAATTTCTGACTGTATTTTCATGATCAGGCCTTTCTCTCATTCTCTAAATTCATTTTGAACCAGAACCTTTGGTTTATTCTAAACGAAGTCCACACAGACCCACTGTGCACCAGGCTCTGTTTGATACAGAGGGGACATTAGTGAACAAAACAAAAAGCTCCTGCCTGCACGGCTCTCGCATAGATGCAACCCAGTATGCTCGTCTTAGTCTCATTTCTTCTCCTTGAACAACAAGCTTGTTTGTCACTCACATTTCTTGGATTTATTGTTCTTTCAATCTGGAACATTGTTCTCCAGACCTTTCCAAGGCTGATCCTTCCTTCTATTCACATGTAACTTAAATGCACTAAACTCAGTTTTTTTTGGCTCAGGCTAAACTACTTTCCCCAGAGAAGGCAATGACAACCTAATCCAGTACTCTTGCCTGGAAAATCCCATGGACGTAGGAGCCTGGTGGGCTGCAGTCCATGGGGTCGCTAAGAGTCGGACACGACTGAGGGACTTCACTTTCACTTTTCACTTTCATGCATTGGAGAAGGAAATGGCAACCCACTCCAGCGTTCTCGCCTGTAGGATCCCAGGGATGGGGGAGCCTGGTGGGATGCCGTCTATGGGGTCACACAGAGTTGGACACGACTGAAGCAATTTAGCAGCAGCAAACTACTTTCCCAGGTGGCTCAGCGGTAAAGAATCCACCCGCCAATGCAGGGGACCCAGGAGATGCAGCTTCAGTCCCTGGGTTGGGAAGATTCCCTGGAGGAGGAAATTGCAACCCACTCTAGTATTCTTGTCTGGGAAATCTCATGGCCAGAGGAGCCTGGCGAGCCACAATCCATGGCATGGCAAAGAGAGTCAGACACGACTGAGTGAGCGCACACACACACACACACACACACACACGCAAACTATCTTTCTGGACTCTTGCTGTTAGATCTCCTATTTTAATTTTTATCAAAGACCTCATCATCATCTTACATTTCCCAAGCTTTCTTCTCCCCATCCTCATTTTATGAAGATATTATCGGCATGCCGCATTCTATGAATTTAAAGTGTATAGCATAATGATCTGGCTTATATACACCACAAAATGATGACCACAATAGGTTTAGTGAACATCCATCATCTCATAAAGACAAAACATTGACAATATAAAAAAATATTTTTTCTTATAATGAGAACTCTGAGGATTTACTCTCTTAACTTCCACATATAACGTAGAGCAGTGTTAACTATATTTATCCTGCTGTACATTATAACCCTAGTACTTATTTATCTTACAATTGCACTTTTGTATCTTGATGGTCATCATCTAATTCCCCTTGCTCTTGCTTCTGGTAACCACAAATCTGATCTCTTTTTCAATGAACTGGTCTGTTTTTGAAGTATACTTGACCTCCAACACCATGTTAGATCCTGCTGCACAGCATAGTGGGTTGACATTTCTATACGTTTCGAAATGATTACCATAAGTCTTGCTGTCATCTGTCACCATACAAAGATACTACATAATTGCTGGCTGTGTTCCCAACACTGTATGTTTCATACCTGTGACATTTATTTTGTGACTCGAAGTTCATGCCTCTTACTCCCTGCTCACCTACCCCTCTCCTTCCTCCACCGGCTCCTGTGCTTTTTCAGTACTTGGTTTTCTGTCATTAGCTCACTGCTCTTTTCCACAACAAGGTACCACCCAAGAAATGAAGCAGGGACCCTGAGCATTTGCAGCAGGCAGAACACACAGAGCACACAGGATATGTTCTGACACACCCTGCATGCTCACCAAAGAGCTGCAAAATGATCACAAGAGTAACGAATAAATGACATGGTCCTTAAAGGATGAGTGCACTCTAAGCAGTGAACGCTATTTTCTTTTTTTGTATTGGTTTCTGCAGCACATGAATCGGCCACAGGTACACATATGCCACCCTCCCTGCTGAATACCTCTCCCATCTCCCATCCCATCCCACCTCTAGGGTGCCACAGAGCTCTGAGTTAAGCTCCCTGTGTCACACAGCAAACTCCCACTTGCTATCTACTTTGCATATGGTAATGAAGATATTTCACATGCTATTCTCTCATATAGTAGCATACTGCTAGCAAAAAAGGAAGCACTGATTTGAAAGAATAGAACAGCAGATGCAAGATGTAATGTTAAAAATAACACAGCTCAATGAGAACATAGAAACATTGTTTACATGGGAGTATAACCCTTGACTCTACAGAAATTCTGCTTTTACTAAGCAGAGAAGAATTTTTATCACTAAAAAACAAGCAGTTTATCATTAGAGGGCTTATTTCTAGTGCATTATTTGGGTAATTTTCCTATATTAATGCCCTGATAATTCTACATTAGCCAACGTAATACTAAAATTTCAATTCATGGAAAAACTGGAAAAAAAATTAAATTCACAGTGGTACTCAGAAGCCATAAGCCACTCTCTTTATTCTTAGCTAAATATAACATAAAGATGTTTTACTATTTTGGTTGATGGTCACTAGCAAATTTTAATTTACCTGATGAAAATATGCTAATTTCTCCCAGATTATAATCTCTCATAAAATTGTTTTATAGCATCTTTCCTCTAATTATATGTATTCAATAGCTTTCCTTTATCGGTATAAAATTACTGCAGCTTCAAACATAATTTTGACAGTAGGTTTAGTTGAGAAGACATTTAAATAACTAATTATGTATACTAAATATATTTCAAATATAGTTTATTTTTATTTCAGGCACAGGATGGCTTTTTTTTCCTTATGGTTATCCATATTCATGAGCTGTAATTGGTTTATTAAAATTTCTTTAATAAAATCTTAATTACTTTCATTGGATCCTTTACTCTGTTGTAATAGAGGGTAATTGCTGTCTCTTATACACATCTAGATGTGTATAAGAGACAGCACTCAGACACCGTGTGGAGCAANATTGGATCCTTTACTCTGTTGTAATAGAGGGTAACTGTGAGGTTTTTTTTCTGAAAGGAGACAAAGACTATTAAAAAAAAAAAGGAATCAGATTGACAAGAAAGAAGTATTTAATAGTTACAAATCTTAAAGCATGATAAAATCGAATGCTGTCTTGTGGTGATATAAGACTCTCCTATGACCTCCTCACTTTAATTTTTAAACCTGAAACACAGTCCCTGAACACAGGTGAGGCTCGACCCAAAGAACAGTTGGATTGAATTCATTTTAAATGAACACTTTACATTTTTATTTTTGATTAATCAACTAGCTAAAGTTAACTGAATGTATAAAGATTTACTTTAAACGAATCTGTCATTTGTCTTATTCTAAGAGTGAAGCTTTGTGCACCTGAGCAAGAGAGAGAGCAGAGAGGTTCACTTTACAAAAAGGTCAAGGTCAGAGCTGATGGGGTGAGAGTGGAAAATGGGGGTTGGGGGATGGATGACCAGTACCTTTTCCATCTCCTACCATTTACACCTTGATTCATGGGTGCGTAGAAGGTGACTGATCAAAATCTGGAGGCCCATGACACCCTGAATTTATGCTGTGTGCTTGTGTGTGAGCGTGTGTGTGTGTGACTATGCACATATGCAAGTGTATGAATGTCTGTACGTGTGTGAGTGAACACGCTGCACACATGCACCACTATGCATCTGTGTATGTGCACATGTATATATACTTGGGTGCACCACATAAATACTCCTATCTTATCCCTTAAACATCATGTCTCTCAAGGTGCAATTGTTGAATTGGGATTGTTTTGATAATTCTTTCCANGATTCCAGCTTGTGCTTCTTCCAGCCTAGCGTTTCTCATGATGTACTCTGCATAGAAGTTAAATAAGCAGGGTGACAATATACAGCCTTGACATACTCCTTTTCCTATTTGGAACCAGTCTGTTGTTCCATGTCCAGTTCAAACTGTTGCTTCCTGAGCTGCATACAGATTTCTCAAGATGCAGGTCAGGTGGTCTGGTATTCCCATCTCTTTCAGAATTTTCCACAGTTTATTAATGTGTAATTATTATAATGTGTTATTATTAAAGTGTAATCATTAGCTGGGCTTAAAGAAAGTTAGTCTTAGAAGAAATAGACTGTTGCTATAACAATTCCAAGCTTAACAGAAAAACTCTTATGTAACTAAGAGGAAGGAATGTAGGAAAAAAAAAGGTTTGTCCCTTTCTCCTTCTCAAGGGCCCCAGACTCCTTATCAATCTACCTAAGAATTAACGTTCTCAATCCCTTTTAATTAAATCCGAGCATATGAGCTTTGCCTGCTGTTTTTGAAATGTCAGTTCATATTTTTTGTTACTGTATTTTCCAGTTGTGTCATGCATGGGAATAAACACATACATAAAGCTGCTAAAAGTTGCAAAGTTGTGAAGATCCTGAAGAATTTAGAAGGTATCAGAAGCAGTATTGAGGCCCACAATCACTATTTATTTTTGTTATTTCTAACCCTTATCTTTTGTGACCCTTAATCTACTGATACCTACATTTCACTTATGGCATCTTTTAATTCATTTGTTTTCTGTGAGTAACACTTCTTTTTGAAATCCAGGTGACATTTGCCTTTGCTGTTTCCCCTGTCATGATCTGTCTAACTCGTGTTCTGCTAGGAGCAAGCTGAGACAGTTCTCAACAGAATCTGGGAACCTGCAGCCAATGGTCATGCACAGGGTTGACCTTGGATGCTCACATCTTCACACTGCTTCAATCGCAAACTCTTTTTTAAACGTTTTGTTTTGTAGTGGGGTGTTGCCAGTTAACAGTGTTACGATAGTTTCAGGTGCACAGCAAAGGGACTCAGCCATATATATACATGTAANCTGTTTCCCCTGTCATGATCTGTCTAACTCGTGTTCTGCTAGGAGAAAGCTGAGACAGTTATCAACAGAATCTGGGAACCTGCAGCCAATGGTCATGCACAGGGTTGACCTTGGATGCTCACATCTTCACATTGCTTCAATCGCAAACTCTTTTTTAAACGTTTTGTTTTTAGTGGGGTGTTGCCAGTTAACAGTGTTACGATAGTTTCAGGTGCACAGCAAAGGGACTCAGCCATATATATACATGTAACCATTCTCCCCTAAACTCCCTTCCCATCCAGGTGGCCACATAACATTCAGTAGCAAACTCCTTTCTCTGCTGCCAGAGTCTAAGGCCATAAAGCTCTAATCATGCACATTAGTAAGTATATCCCTGTTGTATCTGTAGGTTGAGGGTAGTAACATTAGCACGGTTGCAGAGCAGGATGAACTCACCCCAAGGAATGAGCTCCTACTTACCTATCTGGTAATATCTACTCCTCTCTCCACACCATGCTACTCTGAGAAGTCCAGTTTCTCTACTTCAACTTGCAATAAAAGGAACTCAGGACCCAGGATCATCCTAATTGGATTCTACTGCTATGATTCTGATTCATTATTTCCAGCTTAAAATACCACATCATTTCTATCTTGGAATATCATAATAACCTAACTGTTCTCACTACCTCTGTTTATCCCTAACCAGGTTATTTGCTCCAATCCATCATGTCATCACTGTCAGATTCATGTTCTTACCCAGCAGCAGGGATTTATGTCACTGCTCTACTCAACAACCGTTTGTTTGTCCTCATGCCCAACAGATTTAAGAGAAGATTGATATAAAAGGGAGCAAATGACATAAGAGCAAGGTGGTAAGTTTTGCTGATATGCTTCTCACACTGGTTTCTTATATAAACTCTTAATAAGCATTAAGGATGATAACATTAAAATATAAGCTCTCTTCTCGGGTCTGAAATAATAGGGTCCAGGTGCACAGTCCTGTAACTGAATGTCATAGACAGATAGAGTTTACAACACCTGCAAACTTGAGTGAGTCTTATATCTCTTAATCGCTGCTGCTGCTGCTGCTAAGTCGCTTTAGTCATGTCCGACTCTGTGCGACCCCACAGACGGCAGCCCACTGGGCTCGCCATCCCTGGGATTCTCCAGGCAAGAACACTGGAGTGGGTTGCCATTTCCTTCTCCAATGCATGAAAGTGAAAAGTGAAAGTGAAGTCGTGTCTGACTCAGCGACCCCATGGGCTGCAGCCTACGAGGCTCCTCAGTCCATGGGAGTTTCCAGGCAAGAGTACTGGAGTGGGATGCCATTGCCTTCTCCGGATCTCTTGTTAAACCTCAACAAATTCTTAAATACTTAGATTTTCAGCATAAATAGGCTGAAGATATTGTGTGCCTTAGGAGAAAATCCTGTGCTTTTGTCTCTAGCTGTCTAGAGAAGAAAACTGAGTGTTAGTTACAAACCTCAAGACATTGGCTTTTCAGTTTCCTATCAACTCTGTCTACAGTAGGGTGATACCTAACATGCTATCTGTGAGTCAGGATTCACACTGTTATTACAAACAGCAAGCAGATTCTTGTCTACTCAAGGATCAAAGGCCCTACTTAGACTCTAGAGTTTTTAAGAGAAAAAATGATCGAAATATATATATAACATACATGCACTGCAGATGATTAGGAACAACTTTTACTCATCATCTCCTATATACTGAAAAAATATTTATGAGAAGTAAGACACTGAGGGTATCATTTCTTTGGGTCTTGCTCAGAGTGATTAGATGTATAGTGTCATTAAACCACATGGAATGAACTATTAGAGAGAAATGCTTGTATCATTCATTTAAATTCTGAAAAATCTCTCGCAGAAACAAATGTGATCTTTGACACTGAGTTGCTCTTTATGGCAATATTCAGGCAGCATTGTCAATTATTTTCCCAAGTGAATTATGCTTTGTGATAATAAAGTTATATAATTCAATGGAAAACATTCTCAATATTATTACAGGAAAACATGCATCGATTAATCTAAACGGTACGTTAAGTTGTTTATAGCAGGTAAATGTATATAAGGTAACACACTGAATCCAGGTATCTATTGGTATGGCGGTGGTGGTGGTCAAAGTGAGGGTGTAGAGGGGGAACGATGATGGAGGTGGAAGTGATGCTGGTGGAGGTGGTGATGGCTGTGGCGGTGGCAGGGAAAGTGATGCAGAAAAGAGCTGAAAAAGACGGAAAGTTGGCCTTTTAAAAATTCAAGCTGACTTTATACTGTCTGAAGTAGCAATGAGATCTCTCTCTGCCCATTCTGACCCTTGCAGTGTTCTGGTATTCTCTGCAGAAGGGTTAATATACTTCCACCCAGCAGGCTCTGCCTCTAAAATCAGAGACAGACGAGCAGTCAGTGAACAGGAGCAAGGCCACCACCGCTCTAATCCTCTCTCTTAACAACTAAAGGGAGAAGAGAAGAGCGGTCATTAGCTGCGGAGGATGTTTGAGAGGAGATGCCCAGCTTAATAAGGATAAAACTAGAACAGAGTTTCCAAACAAATTAATGCAGGAGGGCTTTCTTGAGCTCCAACCATGTGCTGGGTTGAGCATCATGGATACACAGGTGACTTCTGCTCCTGCCCTCAAGGAGCTTGTGGGGGTTAATGTTCAGAATAGAAGAGGATATGAAATATCTGCTATGCCACAGAAATGGAAAATCCTGTTGTATCAACACTGGCTGGGGGAAAAATGATTGATAATGTCTCAATTGATAATGGAAGATGGTACCAACAAAATGAGGTGCAGGGCGAATAAGGAAGCCTGGTATAGCTGAGAGGAGAGAAGTCAATAGAGCCTTGTAGAATTTTATGATTTTTAAAAGTGCACTTAAAGTTAGAAATTTATAGCATATACATTTTGTCATTAAAATTAATTAGACTCAGAGGAATCATGACATTTAATCACTTCAACCTAGAAAAGAATATAATAATTTTTATCAAGTTAGTGTACAAGGAAGACAAATATATCATGAATCCTCTATTTAAATTTAGCTGTTCAAAAGACCTGTTTTTCTTAAAAAAAGACCTATGTTTTAGTGTTCTTTTTCAGACTACGTAAGAACTATATTTCACAGCTCGAATGTTTTTACTTAAAATTACCCCACAGAGATAACTCATATATTTTACAATTATTTATTAATTATGGAGTTGGTTGGTATGTTCAGTAATAAGCAATTTTTCATATTTTGATTAATTTTTCTCCAATTCAGATGGCTATACTTTCCTCAATAGAGACATTTCAAGATAAATCACATGGACATTTATTTTAAACATAAATGTGGAGCACTCCACTATATTTTCTAAAACAAGGCTACAATTTAAATTATAGACTACGCCTTTAAGTACATATATTTATAGACACATAACACTGATACTCTATAATACCTACAATTCTTCACACGAAGGGATGTTCTGTTATAGGGGATGTGGTTATATCAGTTCATATTCTGACCTTCACTTTTAAAACTTAGTAAGTTTGAGTCTGAAAGCATTTCATCTTATTTCTACCCTCCAATTAAAGCTGTAGATAGTCTGAGACTAGATAAGCCTGGATGGTATCTAATTTTATATATACATGTGATTGGCTTGGAGAAAGCATGTATTGGAATTCTAAATTGATTTTATTGAAATAAGAAGGAACTTTTGCTTTGGGATATACGATATTAGCTTTTCAATGGTCTCTTCTCATCCCAACATGAGGATAATGACAATGACACGGTTTTCACCTGCTGGGTATAATGAACTAAGGACTCTGCTTTTTGACAGGGAACTAAGTTACAACCCTGAGCTTCATGGAAGGAAGGCTGGGCCTAGAGCACTCATTCTGTAACTAGCAAAGGAAGTAGGATAATGGGGGCTTAAATTGTAAGATACTTATTTGGAAGGTACTGTGTTAGTCCCTCAGTCATGTCCGACTCTTTGCGACCCCATGGACTATAGCCCACCAGGCTCCTCTGTCCATGGGGATTCTTCAGGCAAGAATACTGGAGTGAGTTGCCATTCCTTTCTCCAGGGGATCTCCCCAATCCAGGAATTGAACCTGGGTGTCTGGTATTGCTGGCAGATTCTTTACTGTCTGAGCTACCAGGGAAGCTGAAGTCTAGGTTAATATTTAAAGCACTGGAAGCAAAAAAGAAAACAAGATAATTGTGACTGGTTGAGAACGCATTTTAAAAATTTTAGGCCCTGAATCATATAAATGATGCTCATAGTTATAGCATCTCTGCCTCATGGTGCCTGCAGAGCAGGGGGCTAATCTACTGATGTCCCAGACCCCTAAGCCAGGTAACACCCATCGCTTCTCAATCTCTGCCCAAGAGCTCAGCTGGAAAAGACTTTCTCAGTCCTGCTATTCCGTAGCAAACATTGCAAGGCAAGCTGATTCCTCAGAGAACCACACCGAAATCTGCACACTTGTTATGGTGTAAGCTGACCACTGTCACAAAGGAGTCACATGCGCTGGGGCGCAGGCAAGAATCTCAGCTGATGCTCTCATTTACTGCTGAGTCTGGCCAAGACTGGGCACTCCTGGCAGCTTGGAGACGTGGGGCTGGCAGAACCTGTGAGAATATAGGCCTAGGAGGTTCCGGGGGAAAACTCAAGCTCTGTGCACCGTGGGGACATGGGTGTCTCTGAGGAGGTCAGTCAGGCTAGGCAGTAACTGACAAGTAGGGCAGGAAAGCCTCTGAGAAGAGAAGTGACTTGAGTGGGAACCAGCCACCAGGTACCATGAGCAGGAGGCAGTGCTGGAGAGCAGGGACTCAGTAACCAGAGTGGAAGGCTTTACTTGGATCTGTCCCCAGCCCAGTAATTGGTTAGCCATGGAGATAAAGATGGGAAAAGCTATTTTTGTAACACGTGGGGCATATGAAACTCTACTGGGGAATTTCAGGGCAAACTCGAATGCAAAGGGCAGAAGGTCATTCCTCCTTTCTGGGTCACATACTGCTGCTTAGCAACAGCCTCCTGGGGGCTCAGGACAGACACTTCTGGGTACCAGCAGAGCAGGACACACTGTGCCAAGGGAAGCTGCACTGACCAGTGGGGTGGGGGGCAGGGGAATTGCAAAGCTCTGTTGGAAAATTATAAGGTCCCTACTAAGTCCAGTGTACAAAACAGTTACACAAAGGGACCCGGGGACAGCAGTCCTTCTAAGGCAGATCTGCGCCTGGCAGAGCAAGGGCTGTGCAAGGGACACAAATGTGTGATAAACCTGAGGTTCTCCGCATGTGTGTGTCAGCATGTCTGTGGGTGTGTGTGTATGCCGGCGTGTGTGCGGGGGGGCATGCCTGCATGGGCGTGTGCATGCCTACGCTTTTACGTATACCAGTGTCTTTTAAATTTTGAAGAGGGATGAGTGGAGACAGATGGCNGATAACTCATATATTTTACAATTATTTATTAATTATGGAGTTGGTTGGTATGTTCAGTAATAAGCAATTTTTCATATTTTGATTAATTTTTCTCCAATTCAGATGGCTATACTTTCCTCAATAGAGACATTTCAAGATAAATCACATGGACATTTATTTTAAACATAAATGTGGAGCACTCCACTATATTTTCTAAAACAAGGCTACAATTTAAATTATAGACTACGCCTTTAAGTACATATATTTATAGACACATAACACTGATACTCTATAATACCTACAATTCTTCACACGAAGGGATGTTCTGTTATAGGGGATGTGGTTATATCAGTTCATATTCTGACCTTCACTTTTAAAACTTAGTAAGTTTGAGTCTGAAAGCATTTCATCTTATTTCTACCCTCCAATTAAAGCTGTAGATAGTCTGAGACTAGATAAGCCTGGATGGTATCTAATTTTATATATACATGTGATTGGCTTGGAGAAAGCATGTATTGGAATTCTAAATTGATTTTATTGAAATAAGAAGGAACTTTTGCTTTGGGATATACGATATTAGCTTTTCAATGGTCTCTTCTCATCCCAACATGAGGATAATGACAATGACACGGTTTTCACCTGCTGGGTATAATGAACTAAGGACTCTGCTTTTTGACAGGGAACTAAGTTACAACCCTGAGCTTCATGGAAGGAAGGCTGGGCCTAGAGCACTCATTCTGTAACTAGCAAAGGAAGTAGGATAATGGGGGCTTAAATTGTAAGATACTTATTTGGAAGGTACTGTGTTAGTCCCTCAGTCATGTCCGACTCTTTGCGACCCCATGGACTATAGCCCACCAGGCTCCTCTGTCCATGGGGATTCTTCAGGCAAGAATACTGGAGTGAGTTGCCATTCCTTTCTCCAGGGGATCTCCCCAATCCAGGAATTGAACCTGGGTGTCTGGTATTGCTGGCAGATTCTTTACTGTCTGAGCTACCAGGGAAGCTGAAGTCTAGGTTAATATTTAAAGCACTGGAAGCAAAAAAGAAAACAAGATAATTGTGACTGGTTGAGAACGCATTTTAAAAATTTTAGGCCCTGAATCATATAAATGATGCTCATAGTTATAGCATCTCTGCCTCATGGTGCCTGCAGAGCAGGGGGCTAATCTACTGATGTCCCAGACCCCTAAGCCAGGTAACACCCATCGCTTCTCAATCTCTGCCCAAGAGCTCAGCTGGAAAAGACTTTCTCAGTCCTGCTATTCCGTAGCAAACATTGCAAGGCAAGCTGATTCCTCAGAGAACCACACTGAAATCTGCACACTTGTTATGGTGTAAGCTGACCACTGTCACAAAGGAGTCACATGCGCTGGGGCGCAGGCAAGAATCTCAGCTGATGCTCTCATTTACTGCTGAGTCTGGCCAAGACTGGGCACTCCTGGCAGCTTGGAGACGTGGGGCTGGCAGAACCTGTGAGAATATAGGCCTAGGAGGTTCCGGGGGAAAACTCAAGCTCTGTGCACCGTGGGGACATGGGTGTCTCTGAGGAGGTCAGTCAGGCTAGGCAGTAACTGACAAGTAGGGCAGGAAAGCCTCTGAGAAGAGAAGTGACTNGCTGACCACTGTCACAAAGGAGTCACATGCGCTGGGGCGCGGGCAAGAATCTCAGTTGATGCTCTCATTTACTGCTGAGTCTGGCCAAGACTGGGCACTCCTGGCAGCTTGGAGATGTGGGGCTGGCAGAACCTGTGAGAATATAGGCCTAGGAGGTTCCGGGGGAAAACTCAAGCTCTGTGCACCGTGGGGACGTGGGTGTCTCTGAGGAGGTCAGTCAGGCTAGGCAGTAACTGACAAGTAGGGCAGGAAAGCCTCTGAGAAGAGAAGTGACTTGAGTGGGAACCAGCCACCAGGTACCATGAGCAGGAGGCAGTGCTGGAGAGCAGGGACTCAGTAACCAGAGTGGAAGGCTTTACTTGGATCTGTCCCCAGCCCAGTAATTGGTTAGCCATGGAGATAAAGATGGGAAAAGCTATTTTTGTAACACGTGGGGCATATGAAACTCTACTGGGGAATTTCAGGGCAAACTCGAATGCAAAGGGCAGAAGGTCATTCCTCCTTTCTGGGTCACATACTGCTGCTTAGCAACAGCCTCCTGGGGGCTCAGGACAGACACTTCTGGGTACCAGCAGAGCAGGACACACTGTGCCAAGGGAAGCTGCACTGACCAGTGGGGTGGGGGGCAGGGGAATTGCAAAGCTCTGTTGGAAAATTATAAGGTCCCTACTAAGTCCAGTGTACAAAACAGTTACACAAAGGGACCCGGGGACAGCAGTCCTTCTAAGGCAGATCTGCGCCTGGCAGAGCAAGGGCTGTGCAAGGGACACAAATGTGTGATAAACCTGAGGTTCTCCGCATGTGTGTGTCAGCATGTCTGTGGGTGTGTGTGTATGCCGGCGTGTGTGCGGGGGGGCATGCCTGCATGGGCGTGTGCATGCCTACGCTTTTACGTATACCAGTGTCTTTTAAATTTTGAAGAGGGATGAGTGGAGACAGATGGCGTCTTCCATAGTTATGCCTTGACATCAGCCTCTCTTCCCATGCCATGTCTGGGTAACTTTATTCTTCCACAGCCCCCAGAGCTCTCAAAACTTCCTGCAGGTGATTCCCTCAATCCCCTGCCTTCAGCTCTTACAACCAGTGATCTCTTCTAAGGATTCAATAGTGATTGTATAAAACAGATACAGCAAAATACAAACAACTGGGGACAGTTAGAAGGAAGACACAATGCCAAGAGTGGCTGTGGGCTAGAACCCTTGCAAATTTTGTATGTCAGACTTTCTGTGGCCTAGTAATTTTTTTAAAGTAATTTGCATAGATAGAACTGTTTCCATAGCAACTCAGATAGTGGTACTTTACATCTCAGCCCTAATGGCAGCTTTAGCAAAGCTACCTAGAGATGACAAGGGGACTCCCTGGGGTAAAAAGACTTTTAATGAGATCCTGATGTTTGGAGGTTCATCAGCAAACTGTAGTGACGTACCCCTTTATTTTCAGTGACTGCGTGGCTTAATCAGACAGTGCTTGCTCTTGGGAAAGTTCCATCCTGGTATCACATGGTCTTTTCTTTCTTTTCAACCCCATTTTCATTCGGTTCAAGTTATTAATATAAATACCTAGTTGTGTTCAAAGTGAAGTTTACACATGACAATAACATTTCACATCTGTGTTTACACACTCCAATAACTAAGTTAATAGCAGGGGCACTTTTGCAGAAAATTATTAAATTGATAAACTGCTTGAAAATCCTAAATGATCCATGTTCATATCATAACCATAGCTCTGTGTTAAATACAAATTTCTACTTCCTGTTAATTTAACAAAGCTTCGGGAAGTTTCCTGAAAAGGGCATCAGGAATAAAGCAAATTAACCCCATCCTGCCTATACATGTCCTTTGTGAAAGATACACATGGTAGGGTGTGTGTGTGAATGATTACATGTATCAGAAAATGCCTCCAGAGTCAAAGGAAAAGCTGAGCATCTGGGAAAGGCACCCTGGAGCTGAGGTTCCATTGCCAACATAAAACAAATGTACTTGGTTTTCATCCTCTCTCTCTTCTTTAAACTCTTTTCCTCCATTGCCCTGAGCCTGGTTGGAACCAACATGAAATTAAACATCTGCTCCATCCAGACTGTAAAGTCAGTTAAAAAACAAGAAACAAAACCAAACCCACCATGGTTAATGGCCAAGATCCTCTTTTTATTAATAAAAAATGTTTCTGACTACTTTGGGAATTTGTATTTTCCAGCCTTAGATTCCAAGCATGTTACTACCTCTCACTAACTTAAGAGGAAAATGATTTTTGAATGAAGAATAAAATATGGGGAATAATATCATTTAGTCTAAAAACATATTTCAATCTAAAATGTGAGGAACGAAAGTAGCCGTTTTACTACAGATACTTATGAATGTAAAATATGAATATGCTATGCTAAGTTGCTTCTGTTTTGTCCGACCCTTTGCAACCTATGGATTGTAGCCCACCAGGCTCCTCTATCCATGGGATTCTTCATGCAAGAATACTGGAGTGGGTTGCCATGCCCTCCTCCAGGAGATCTTTGTGACCCAGGGATTGAACCCAAGTCTCTTACATCTCCTGCTTTGGCAGACAGGTTCTTTACCACTACTGCCATCTGGGAAGCCCTAAAATATGGTTCTAACTGTTAAATATGTCTGGGGATCAGATTAGAGGAATTGCTCATGTTTGCTTTTAATGAGTAACTGGGAAGAGAAGCCTCGAAGCTATATTTGTGACCCGAGCAGGTACGCCACTTGAATATGGAAATGAGTTTATGAATTAAAATCCATTTTCTTGAACAAAAGAAATCTAACATGAGTGAAAGCCAAACAGAATGTAGGGCAAGTGGCTCTTTCGGCTAATGTGTACCATTATCTGCAAGTGCCCAATGTGTTTGTTACAGGACTTCCCAGGGTGAAGTACTGAATACTTTTATGATCAAGTTTCTATGGTCTAAAAATTACTTGAAAAAATTTCCAAACTTTTAAGTTGGACAACTGCCATTTGCACAGTAAAGGAGGAGATCAGCCCTGGGTGTTCTTTGGAAGGAATGATGCTAAAGCTG
The DNA here is from genome assembly GCA_006410735.1 of Raphicerus campestris. Lineage (NCBI taxonomy): Eukaryota > Metazoa > Chordata > Mammalia > Artiodactyla > Bovidae > Raphicerus > Raphicerus campestris. The sequence continues at coordinate 375,311 of SJYW01021103.1, read as the reverse complement.
AAACTCCAGTACTTTGGCCACCTCATGTGAAGAGCTGACTCACTGGAAAAGACTCAGATGCTGGGAGGGATTGGGGGCAGGAAGAGAAGGGGACAACAGAGGATAAGATGGCTGGATGGCATCACTGTCTCGATGGACATGAGTCTGAGTGAACTCTGGGAGTTGGTGATGGACAGGAAGGCCTGGTGTGCTGCGATTCATGAAGTTGCAAATAGTTGGACAAGACTGAGTGACTGAACTGAACTGAATCACTGTTTGTTTGTGAACCAATGGTGTGCGCACACTTTCTCACTGATGAGAACAATCCTGGCCCTGGGGGGAACTCCAGCAATATTTGGGTGAAGGATGTAGTTATGGAGAGGAGAGCCCCCCAAGGTTTTTGGCACCAGGGCCCAGTTCCATGAAAGACAATTTTTTCACAGACTGTGGATAAGGGGGATGGTTTCCCAATGATTCTCATGAGGAGTGCCCAACCGAGATCCCTCGCATGTGCAATCCACAGTAGGGTTCACAATCCTATGAAAGTCTAATACTGCTGCTGATCTGATAGGAAGCAGAGCTCAGGTGGTAATGCCAGTGATGGAGAGCAGCTATAAAGACAGATGAAGCTGTATTAGCTCTTCCTCAACCACCGCTCACCTCCTGCTGTACAACCCAGCTCCTAATGGGGAGCTGGGGACCTCTGCCGTAGAGAATTATAAGGCACCATCCAGCGATGCCCTCCCCGTGAAAGGCACTTGGCTTCTCTAAGGGTCAGAGATTAAAAGGCAAATATGGATGGAGAGGAAAGACCAGAACTCTTTGAAGTAGGTGGCCTTGGGCCTTGATGCCAGGAGGGTGGCATCAGCAAATACAGAAGGGACCATTTGTGGGGACATGTGTGCGGGAGGGTGCCTGCTCCCCATGCATATATACAAATGACATACTCAGTTCATTCTGAATGGAGGAGAGGTGATTCTAGGTTCACATATGGGGGCTTTTGCCCCACTGCCTTTTGACTCACGTTTTATTCTCTTGCTCCCATTATCTGAAAGCCAAACTNACAAATGACATACTCAGTTCATTCTGAATGGAGGAGAGGTGATTCTAGGTTCACATATGGGGGCTTTTGCCCCACTGCCTTTTGACTCACGTTTTATTCTCTTGCTCCCATTATCTGAAAGCCAAACTCGTGGCCATCTCTGCAACCTAATGCAGTCAGCCCCCTTGATCTGAGGGGGATGAACTCCAAGATTTACAGTGATGAGAGAGGGAAGAAGATGGGGGAGGAGTGAGATGGGGGCATCAACTGACTCCCCACAAATACATTAAAAGTTCATCAGAATTTGGAACAATTCCTACTGAACAACTTTTAAAGGACAGCAGAAGACCCCAAACCTCCAAAGAGGCAAGCCAAAGTCCTTAGAAGGAAGTAGGACCAAAGACGAAGACATAAAAAGATTCCCATTGGGTGCCTGAAACCAGATAGTAGCAAATCCTATATATATATATAGTATTCATAAGTTTCTTCTATACATATGTGTTAGCCTTTGTCGCTCAGTCCTGTCTGACTCTTTGCAATCCCGTGGACTGTAGCCTGCCAGGTTCCTCTGTCCATGGGATTTCCCAGGCAAGAATATTGGAGTGGGTTGCCATTCCCTTCTCCAGGGGATGTTCCTGATCCAGGGATAGAAATCAGGTCTCCTGCACTGCAGGCAGATTCTTTATCATCTGAGCCACCAGGAAACTTATAAATTTGGCACTGTAAGAGAATATCTGAATTGCCAGCATCACTACTCTTGCTGAGCCAGCTGTGTGTGGATGTGTGTGTACTCAGCTGTGTCTGACTCTTTGTGATCCTATGGACTGCAGTCTGCCAGGCTCCTTTGCCCAGGGAATTTTTCAGGCAAGAATACTGGAGTGGCTTACCATTTACTACCCCAGATGAGCCAATTAATGGACAGGACATGCTGGACAAAGGGGCGATTCACTCCCAGGCGTGAAGATTTCATCACACTACCCAGAATGGCACACAATTTAAAGCACATCAGTTGCTTATTTCTGGAACTTTTAAATATTTTGAGACCATTGTTGATGCAGGTAACCAAAACTTCAGAAAGGAAAACTTCAGCTAAGAGGGGACTACTGTTCAAACACCACTTTTCTCAGTAAAAGTGAAAGTGAAGTCGCTCAGTTGTATCCGACTGTTTGCGACCCATGGACTGTAGCCTACCACACTCCTCGGTCCACTCCCCTCAACTGAGAATTCTCTCTGTTCCTCTAAGCTCTTCTGGCCCTTTCTCAGTGCTTACTTTGTACCCATGTCTCCTGTCTTAAGACTTGATTGACAGCTCCTTGGGGACCGAGCTCATACCTACATCATCTTTATATTTTATACCATCCACTCAGCCTTGCATGTAGTGTTGCTCAGAAGTACACTGGAGAACACAGGGAAGAAGGAAGATGGACATGAAGACCAGCTGCTCAGGACTATTTCTTTATTTCCCTGGCATCACAGGTCTCCATGATACAGGTCCCTGTGTTAGGAAATCATTTCGGAGATTCTTCTGAGCATTCCCATGGGAGGGCACCTCATTGATAGCATCCAGCTGCCATGATGGCAAATAGACTCTCACTCATGATGGGCAGGCCACATGAACAGTAAGTCCCTAGGTGAAGACAGTTTGGCACGTGCAAACCCAAACCGAAACGTCTCTCCTCCAGGCTGAGTTTCAGCCTCTAAGAGACAACCAGGAAGGAAGTTTGTCTTTAAACATTTCATGGAGAATAACAAATAAAAACATCTGCTGGAAAGGAAACCAGGTGTTGGGCTGGAGAGGCAGACATTCTTTAATTCTCTCTTCTCCTCCAGGATCCAGTGGGGATTTCGATGTTGTGTTCACTACCACTAGCTAATGTAATTTTTGTGATAATTGTAGAGCAAATAGAGCAAACTCTCAAATATAATTAGGGAAAAGTGCTTCTAATTAACTTNCTTCTCCTCCAGGATCCAGTGGGGATTTCGATGTTGTGTTCACTACCACTAGCTAATGTAATTTTTGTGATAATTGTAGAGCAAATAGAGCAAACTCTCAAATATAATTAGGGAAAAGTGCTTCTAATTAACTTGTAAGTCGTGGGTTGCAAAGTAGAGTCACAAATCAGTTATGCATTGTCAGACTTAACAAGTAAAACACACTGTACATTTGCATCCGGGCAAATAAAGAAAGCAAGACAAATGCCCCGGTAAATACTTCCCTTTGAACCTTTACAACATGCTGACGTGCTCTGGAACTTAACTGCAGGTAAGCTGAGGTATATTTCACGTCACCAGCACCCCGTGATCATGGTGAAGAGAAATGAAGACGACCGCAGACAGTGTGGGAACAGCCTACATGCTACCTTGGCGGCATGGAAAAAGGGATACGCTCAAGCAATCGGCTCAGATGGGCGGACAGAGGTCCTGAGAAAACCCCAAGAGGTTTTGCAGGGAAGTAGAGGGTGATGATAGTGGCAAACCCCCTTCCAGCTCAAAGTACCGGCAACACCAGTTGCTTACTGCGGGCTCTACGTTAGGTAACCATTATAAGCAATGTCTGCTACATTTGTTAGAAGTCACCCCATGGTTTCTTTGTCACAAGGGCAACCACATTAGAATAAGTGGTAACTCAAATTATTTTTAATTCATAAAAAATGGTAGAGGAGATACACGTTTTCATAACTTAGTTACTGTTCACAATGCAATATTTTGGCATCTCTCAAAAATGTCCAAGTCACCCACAGGGGGTTAACTGCTGGCCTGGAGAAAAGAGAAAGTGAGGTTCCTGAAACATCCATCCATGATCATGAGAACTGCTGTTGGACTTATTAAAAATGAGTCCCAGGCTATGATCAAGGAGATTTCGGGCCTGCAAATCGGTACTGATTGCAGGGGCTTGGGGAGTGGGAAGTCACGGTGTCAGGCAGACAGGCTGTGGGGACAGAACAGGCATGCCAGTGGTGACGCTGGCACTTTAAATCTGGGCTCAGGGCACCACCAGGCGTGTTTAGGGCACCCAGTATGATGACTAGTAAGTGGTGGGTGTTCAGGAATGTTTGTTCATCCCTTTTGGGGATACAAGAATGCAGAGAATGCCTCAGTTCTCAGGTCAGGAAACGATGTGACAGGACGGCTGCTGCTACGTCCACTGGTGAGCCACTGCACGGAGTGCGCAGTAAAGGAAGGCTGTGAGACTGGGTCAGCCGACAAGCATGATCTCACCATGACATACGGTAGTATAGACTCCTTTAAAAACACTGTATCAAAAGGTCTGGCTCACTGGAACATAGCTGTCGCCATCTCGGCCACTGGGAACAGTGCCATATCCTGAGGATGGTCTCCAGCGAGAAGGTACCTGGGTATTTACCCCAGCATTTCAAGCGCCTGAACCTCACTGCTTCATGGCAGACATCCCACAAGCATTTGCTTAATGAATGAATGGATGAATCAGACCCAGAGCCTACAGAACTGCTTCAGTCTCCAGGACTAAGAGTGGGGCTGGGCAGGAGGTTCATGGTCTGAATTTCCTAATTTGATTAGACGGCCTGGTTATAGCCAAGGCGAGGCAGAAGAGGGTGCCAGGCTGTTCTCATGGGTGCCCACTGGGCCTGTCTCTCCTCTGCTTCATGTCCAGGTTTCTTCCTTCCTTCCTGGCCACCCAGGCCAGCTTTAGCCCCACACCAGACACAGAGGCAGAGCCTTCTTCAGCTTTCTGCACCAGCATCCTCGGGGTGGCAGGTCTCCTCTTAATAATAAATCCCTTTCCCATGTCATTCATTCTTCTCACTCTTTCCTGGTCAACCCCCAGCTGACATACCCCGTGAAGCTATCTAAATGTTGGCAAGACGGCAGCAATGTTTACGATTCTGCCTTCCCGAGGAAGAGGCAAGATGTATGAATGCATGATACCCTAATTAACCTTTTGCTGGGAATTTTTTCTTGTGACTCAATGTCAGTTCACCCATTGTGAACTCTGGAAGCCAAGGACTGCCAGACTTGGCCTCATTTGACTCACTAAATCCAAGGAGATCTTCATTTACTCATTTCCTCTCTGATGCTGTGGTTGGCAGAATGATGGTCCCCCAAAATAGCCACATCCTAATTCTCAGAACCCGTGAATATGGAACCTTACATGGTAAAAGGGACTTAGAGGCTGTGATTCACTTAAGGATCTCGAGGAGAGTCTCTGGGATTATCCAGGCGGGCTCAATCTAATCACTTGCGTCTTTCAGAGGACCATTCCTGGCAGCAGTCATGAGCAATGTGACGATGGAAAATTCAACAGAGACACCATGTCTCTAGCTTCTAAGACAGTGGAAGTGGGTCACCATCAAGGGATGTGGCCAGCCACTAGAAGCTGGAAAAGGCAGGGTCTGTCCCCCTTAAAGTCTCCAGGAAGGAACACAGCCCTCTGGACACTTTGACCTTAGCCATGTAAAAGCCCAGTGAGACTTGTGTTGGGCTTCTTACCTCCAGAACCAGAGGATAATAAATTTTCATTAATGTGTTGGAGCAGCAACAGGTAATCAATGTGAACTTCACTGAGCGGTCTGCCACGGTCTTGGTGTCTTCGTATTCTGGTCCTCAGTGCATACCTGTGTCTGGGGTAACTGCTCTTGTGGGGTTAGGGTAGCTTTTTCCTAAAAGGTGATAGGTACACACTAGGGTTCACATCCCTAAACAGGAAGGTGAGTGGGAGCTGATGCTGAAATAAGGCCTCTCCTGAGGCCCTGAAAGTATGTCACCAGTTCCAGTGCGAGGCAGCCCCTGCTGCCGAAGAAACCAAACCCCAGAGAACTCTTCCAGCAGGGCTGCAAATTATTTAAGAGAAGGAAAAATCTTGAGAAGTCAAACTAGTCTGACTCAGAATAAAAAAGTTGGGGAGGATGGTTTTTACACTTTAGTTAACTAAAGAATTGTGGACTTTGAACTTTAACACACAATGGCAAGAGATATCGATTTTTAGACTTCAATTCCTTTGAATTTTAATGTCTTTGGACTTCAACATGAAAGTGGGCTTCAACTTTGATTTTTAATTTCTCCTTGGGAATTTGGTATTTGGTGGGGATTATATTAAAATTCAAAGCATCTCTACATTGCTGGCATTTCATTCCTGGAGTGCCCCTGTTCATTTTTATCTTTCGGGTGTTGTTTAATATTACTGCTAAACCTCAGAAGTGCTATGTTGGATAATATGGCTGGACATTATTTGGGATAAGAAATAAATCTGGGATTTATTTTATATCGTGGGAAGACAGCGACCCTGGATTTGATTTAAATAACATGCTCTTCTGACCCATTTCAGTACCTCTTAGTGTAATTTATAAAATGCTCACCAGGAGTGCCAAGTGATCCCCAGAAAACCCCATGAAGACGGAGGAAAGGCTATCTTGTAAAAATGTTTGACTCCTGCTTTAGGGCCTTCCTTGGTGGCTCAGATGGTAAAAAATCTGCTTGCAATGTAGGAGACAGGGTTCAATACCTCGATCAAGAAGATTCCCCTGGAGAAGGGAATGGAAACTCACTCCAGTATTCTTTCTTGCCTGGAAAATTCCATGGACATAGGAGGCTGGCAGGGTATAGTACAAGGGGTTGCAAAGAGTCAGACGTGACTGGATGACTAGCACTTTCACTTCCCTTCTTTGGAGAGATGAGCCATGTCTCCAGCTGATCACACAAATAAAGTAAGAGGAAAACAAGCTGGAGGATGTTAGTGGGGAAAATGCTTCTCCTCTGTTCTAGTGTCTCCTTCCAGAAAGGGTGTCTACCCTCCAGAGTCGGTTAACATTACACCCCAGAAATCTTTTGAAATAGTTAAGTTCATTGGCTAGCAGACACAGAGTAATTAATGCTGCCAACTTGGCTTCTATAGACAGTAGAGATAATGTTTAGTACTCTTTATGCTTTGCCAACAAAGCTGTTCAAAACTCATGCAGGGAAGATGTTATTTATTAGGGACATAAATAAAGAAGAGAGTGGAAGGAGTCATTCAGCAAATGAGATATTTCATCTCATTTCTTCGAGCTACAGAATAGATGGAGCTGAGTTGGCTGATGACACTGATGGGAAGCCAGCACGGTGTAGGACCTGGACACAGAAGACTCCATCCTGAGGACCCAGTGAGGTGGCCGACTGCCCTTGCAGAATTTGAGACCCCTCTCTCCAGGCAGAAGATCAAAGAAGACAAACAAACAACGCAAGAAGAATATTCTCCAAAAGATATTAATATCCCCAAAGAGATTAACTGCACTGGGGGAGAAGTAAAAAGCTAATGTGGATATCTGACCCTCAGAGAAAAACTCCCCTCATCAAGATACTTGAGGATTCCACATATTACAACTCAACTCCTATCTGCTCACCTGAAGTCGAGCTCATAGTTCACAAACTTCACCAATGTGCTCAGAGCTCAGACAAACTCTCTATTCCTTCTTCTTAAAAATAAGCAGAGAACTGAGAGTTCATGAGTAGCAGTGAAAATTGCTCAGTTGTGTCCAACTCTTTCCACCCCATGGACTATATAGCCCATGGTATTCTCCAGGCCGGAATACTGGAGTGGGTAGCCTTTCCCTTTTCTCTGGGGATCTTCCCAACCCAGGGGTTACCATATCCTTAAAGTAAGTCAGCAAAATCAATGAGGAAGGCTCCCATACAATCAGAAAAAAAACTTGACACCACAGCAAAGTGAGATGACTCATGATAAAGAGAAAACAAACCTTAGTTTTAAATAATATCCTTAGAGAAATTCAGTAATGGTCTACATTCATAAAACAAGAACACAAAAAGTTCTTAGAATTAAAATACTACTATCACTGATATCTCCTTAGGTTCCTGCAAGAAGAAAAAATAAAACCTCATAGATAAGTTGAAGGAAACGGTAGATGCTGGAGAAAGCTCTCAGCATGCTTGATAAAAAGACAAAGGGCTGCAAATTCTTGAAGAGGAAAAAAAAATCCAATTAGTCAAAATAATTCCAGAAAGAGAAGAAAAACATGAATGAAATTTTTTGAAAAATAACAAGACAATTTTCTGGCACTGAAGGTCATCACTCTTTAAACTGGAAGTGTCCAATACCAAAGAATGTTTTCAAAGGGACACACCTAGATATATCACAGACTTTTACAGTATCAAGGATAGAATTAAATTACAGAAAATATTCTTGAGAAAAATAATTTTCTATCTGTCCATATCAAGTAAATATCAATCATGTATGAGGATTTAGTAGTGATATTTTCATAATTTCATGTCCTGAGTACAAGTTTTTAAGGAACTTGTACTTGTGCGCTCAGTCATGTCTGACTCTTTGCAACCCCCTGGACTGTAGCCGACCAGGCTCCTCNCTGAATTAAACCAACTGACCTAATGCTAGTAAGTAAATAGTTAAACTGAAGCCTGTCACCTTAATTAAAAGGAAAGACTACTTGGGTTACATGAAGCATAAAATGAAAAAATACACTCTGCTCTTGGAGAAGTAGAACTCTTAAGGACACTTGCTTTCATCTGAAATAAAACTTATTTATTTTTATGGTTTAATAAAGACTGCTTTATTACGATTTGTAAAGCATTCTGAAATCTTTAGTTGGGCCTTTCAAAATTTAGGTTGATTATTTCCATCTTTAGAGAGAGGAAAATTGTATTAGTCAAGCCCAAAGGACATGAAGCACTTTTAATAAAGTTTATTTGCTTTGGAACATTTCAAGTAACGGCTAGCATATAACCGCTTCAACGGGTTTTAAATGAATTCTGATCATCATCTCATAGTAATTATTGCACAGGAAGAAAATTATTTATTGCAAGGTCTAATAGGCAGTGGCAAAATATATTCTGCTGTGAAGACATACTGTAGTACAAACAGGCAGCTTTTTTTTTTTTTTTTTAACATGCATGGTTATGGGTTGAATGTAAATGCATGTAACTACCTCAATTTTTAACATTTTATTATTGTTCAACCAGCTTGCCAAGGAATACTCAGTAAATAATTTAAAGCTCTGCAAGATCATTTTTTTTCCTTCTATCTTTCATTGTTTATAATTTGGTGCTCTCAATCCTTCTGGATATAGACCCTAAGTCTGGTTTACAAACATGCTTTATTTACTTATTTATTTTTTAATCACTAAAATTGTTCCTTCGAATATTTGTTTACAAAACATCCTAGTTTGTAAATATCTACAGAGGATTTCAAAGTATATGTTACCCTCACTTCCCTTTTTTTCAATACACATCTGTTTTCACCAAATCACTAACAGGCAGGAAGGAAAATACAACAGAAAAAACTCTGTGTACTAGAGGGGCCTGGAATGTCCTTGCTTCTTGCTGAACAATTAGGTGGGCTGAAGGATTACAAGTGATGCGAATACCAGACCACCTAACCTGCATCTTGAGAAAACTACCTATGTGCAGGTCAGGAAGCAACAGTTAGAACTGAACATGGTTCCAAATAGGAAAAGGGGTACGTCAAGGCTGTATATTGTCACCCTGCTTATTTAACTTCTATGCAGAGTACATCATGAGAAACGCTGGGCTGGAGGAAGCACAAGCTGGAATTAAGATTGCCGGGAGAAATATCAATAACCTCAGATATGACACCACCCTTATGGCAGAAAGTGAAGAGAAACTAAAAAGCCTCTTGATGAAAGTGAAAGAGGAGAGTGGAAAATGTTGGTTTAAAGCTCAACATTCAGAAAACAAAGATCATGGCATCTGGTTCCATCACTTCATGGCAGATAGATGGGAAACAGTGGAAACAGTGTCAGACTTTATTTTGGGGCTCCAAAATCACTGCAGATGGTGACTGCAGCCATGAAATTAAAAGACGCTTACTCCTTGGAAGAAAAGTAATGACCAACTAGATAGCATATTCAAAAGCAGAGACATTAGTTTGTCAACAAAGGTCCATCTAGTCCAGGCTATGGTTTTTCCAGTAGTAATGTATGGATGTGAGAGTTGGACTGTGAAGAAAGCTGAGAACCAAAGAATTGATGCTTTTGAACTGTGGTGTTGGAGAAGACTCTTGAGAGT
>SJYW01021103.1:334329-345741 GCA_006410735.1 Raphicerus campestris | reverse complement strand
CTCCCTGTCCATCACCAACTCCCAGAGTTCACTCAGACTCACATCCATTGAGTCAGGGATGCCATCCAGCCATCTCATCCTCTGTCGTCCCCTTTCCCTCCTGCCCCCAGTCCCTCCCAGCATCAGAGTGTTTTCAATGAGTCAACTCTTCACATGAAGTGGTCAAAGTACTGGAGTTTCAGCTTTAGCATCATTCCTTCCAAAGAAATCCCAGGGCTGATCTCCTTCAGAATGGACTGGTTGGATCTCCTTGCAGTCCAAGGGACTCTCAAGAGTCTTCTCCAACACCATAGTTCAAAAGCATCAATGCTTTGGTGCTCAGCCTTCTTCACAGTCCAACTCTCACATCCATACATGACTACTGGAAAAACCATAGCCTTGACTAAACGAACCTTAGTCGGCAAGGTAATGTCTTTGCTTTTGAATATGCTATCTAGGCCGGTCATAACTTTTCTTCCAAGGAGTAAGCGTCTTTTAATTTCATGGCTGCAATCACCATCTGCAGTGATTTTGGAGCCCCCAAATAAAGTCTGACACTGTTTCCACTGTTTCTCCATTTATTTCCCATGGAGCTATGGGACCAGATGCCATGATCTTCGTTTTATGAATGTTGAGCTTTAAGTCAACTTTTTCACTTTATAGGGTCGCAAGGAGTCAGACAGAGCTGAAACAACTTAGCAGCAACATACACCCGTTAGCTTGGTCTTAAGGCCCAGAAGCATCCACACTGAGTTCTTTCTCTTACAGGCATTTCCAGTTGAAACACAATTCATGACAATAAGGGCAGGTGGGACTTCCCTGGTGGCCCAGGGGCTAAGACTCTGCCCTCCCAGTGCAGCGGATGCAAGTTCAATCTGTGGTCAGGGAACTAGATCCCACATGCTGCAACTAAAGATACCCATGCCACAAGAAAGACCTGGCACACCAGCCAGATAAATAAATATTCTTTTAAAAAATAAACAGAGACAAGTGTTAGTAACTGTAATGGTGGGTTGTATTTTCAGTTTTTAACTCATCTCAAACTATCCTGCATATCATTAGATGTGCATAATAAGCGCAACAGGAGTTAGTCCTTCCCCGGCCATGTCACCCCATGCTAGTTCAGTGTGGAAGATTACTATCATAATACAACAACCCTTCACAACTTCTTTTTCCCCTACAGAGATGATCTTCCACTTAGAGAAAGAAAAAAAACAAAAGAAAAGGAAGAGAAAAAACAGAAGGAAAAAAATATGAGAGTCTAGGTCTAATTTAGCTAAGAACATAAAGGAGATGTGCCCATGATCTGAAAGGATGCTAATTTGAAGACAATATGCTGAAGCTGGGAGTCTTGACCCAAGAATGAACAAATATTTATGACTCTGGCTTCAGTAATGTATTTTCTTTTTTTTTTCAGGGAAATTTTAGCGTCGAGACAGAAGGTCAGTGGAATTGCAGTACTTAAGAGATCTTTTTTTGAGAATCAGTCTTGCAATCCTCTTGACAAATACTTGCTTGAAGGAGTAAAAATGTGTGCATATGTGCAAAAGGAGTTTGTCCTTTCCCAACCACATCACCCATGTTAGTTCAGCGTGAAACACTGCTATCATAACACGACAACCCTTCACAACACTTTTTTTCTTCCCACAAAGATAATCTACCACTTAGAGAAAGAAAAATCCAAAGAAAAGGAAACAAAATATGAACCAAAAATGAAATATCCCAAAGAACAGCAATAGCAATATGTATACTGCATGTATAACATATATACATTATATACCGGATAGGTAAAAAAGTTTGTTCAAGTTTTTCTGTAACATCATACAGTATATACATAAAACTCAACATATAAAAACCTAGAAGAACTTTTTGGCCAACTCAGAATAATGAGAAGAGTGATTTCAAATTCCATACTGGGGTCACCAATAACCTTATACCCCTCAACAAGTAAAACTTCACATTTAAAAAGTGAGAGGCAATAGTAAACAAGTAATATTTCCTATGTCCATACATATTCCATGAAGGTATGTGTTAAAGGCTTTACATAATCTCATGGGTTAATCCCATGACTTTATAAGGTAATATAGTTATCATAATTATGTTCATTTCTTGAAACTCAAAAGTCCTGTGCTCATGGATAAGGCTTTCTCTCATGATCACTTTAGAAAGAAAACTGCTTAACCTGTAATATTATATAAATTGGGGTCTTAAATATTTTATTCAAGAAAGTAACTGTTCAGGACAATAATCTCTCTGCTGTTAAGCACAGTATTATATACCTTATTACCAATAACTCAACGCCTTGGCCTTTCACCACTTAGGATTAAAGTCATTCCTGGCAGTCTCCATTCTACTTTCTATGAATTTGACTACTCTAGATTCCTCATGTAAGTGGCACCATATGGTACTTGTGTTTTTGTAACTATAGTTATTAATAAGCCTTAGCTCCCTACCGGAGAAGGCAACGGCACCCCACTCCAGTACTCCTGCCTGGAAAATCCCATGGATGGAGGAGCCTGGAAGGCTGCAGTCCATGGGGTCCCTGAGGGTCAGACATGATTAAGCAACTTCACTTTCTCTTTTCACTTTCATGCACTGGAGAAGGAAATGGCAACCCACTCCAGTGTTCCTGCCTGGAGAATCCCAGGGAGGGGGGAGCCTGGTGGGCTGCCGTCTATGGGGTCGCACAGAGTCGGACACGACTGAAGTGATTTAGCAGCAGCAGCAGCAGCAGCAATGATGACTCAGGGTATTTTAAGATGTCAATTCTTAACCAAGTGACAAAGACTGAAAGGCAGTCAAAAATCTTAGGGCCATGTTTATTGGATGCTAATTATTTAACATGATACAGCTACCAGCATGACATCTGATACCCTTTTACTTAAGTCTGTCATTTGCAAACATGCAAATATTTATTCCCAGGATGGCTGGTGTGGTTAGCCCTTGGACAGGCCAGGACCATAACACTTGGTTAGCACATCACTACCATGCAGGATGATAGGAAATTCATCGTGAGCATCAGCCATGCTGTTACTAAGAATTCTGACCTGTGACCAGCTCCCGGATCTCCAAGTCGGTGGTCTTGCGGAGCAGCCGCACCAGGGCTGGGATCCCGCCACAGTTCTTCAGGGCGATTTTGTTGTCATCATTGGCCTTCCCGTACACCAAGTTTCTCAAGGCGCCACAGGCGCTACGGTGGACTTCAGTCATCCGATGGTCCAGCAAGTCCACCAGGAGCTGGATGCCCCCTTGTCTCCTTATCTGGAGAAGTGAAGGAGAGAGGAAGGTTTTACTACTTAAACCCCAGGGGGTTTTTCCTATGAGGTCATTGCTACAATTCACTGCACTGAACGGAAGGCCTTTGGCAAAGGGAAAAGAAAACAAATTATTCTTCTCTTTAGAGTCTATTGCTTTTACTTACTTTCATATCCTCCTGATAAAAATTCAAATGTATTTCCTTTCAAGTCTTAGAATTTTGAAAGGATGATTTTAACCTCCTAATGGGTGTTCTCTCTATAAAAATATGCTACATACTCAGGGCATGAAGCAGGCAGACGGGCAAAAGTATCTCACTCCTAAGACTTATGAAATGTAACCACCGTCTTAAAGGGCTGCAGGATTGATGTACACAATGTGAAAATTATGCGGAGTAGGGAGATGCTCCCAACCTTTCCAAGGAACCAGAGACCAAATGAGAAAGCAGAAGTCATACAAGGCTATTCATCTGAGAAGACGTGGAAAATAAGAATGTCACTCACAATGACACTTGTTCTACACACTAAAAGTATGTTCTGCTTAGATTAGGCATTTGCCTAATAACAAAAAATAACACTTAATCTGGGCGGTCTTCTAATCAAAGAAAATGTTTTAATGAGTAAATGAAGAAAAAACTTTGCAATGTTTCTAGATGGGTCTTCTCTTGACTAAGTCTCTAAGTCGCTAAGTCATGTCCAGGTCTTTGCAACCCCATGGGCTCCTCTGTCCATCAGATTCTCCAGGCAAGAATGCTGGAGTGGGTTGCCATTCCTTCCTCCAGGGGATCTTCCCAACCCAGGGACTGAACCCACATCTTTTATGTCTCCTGCATTGGCAGGTGGGTTCTTTACCACTATTGCCACCTGGGAAGCCCCTTGTCTAATTTCTAGACCCATTTTAAAATTTGAACTGCAAATAAACTGTCTAGTTAACATACAGACCATTTCATGGAGTTTTCATTGGCAGAGCTGTATTTGAATATTGCTGCATTTGGAAAAAGAATACATACAACTCACTTAAATTCTTTTCTTTTTAAATTTCAATATCCCTTCAGGGTCGAAGAGTTCTAATTTGGCATGAATGGATATAATCTGGCACCTTTCCTATTTGGCTTTATTTTTAAAATTTTTGGCTACACCAAGCAGCATGTGGGGGCCTTAGTTTCCTGACCAGTGAGTAAACTCATGTCCCCTGCAGTGGAAGCATGGAGTCTTAGCCGCTGGACCACCAGGGAAGTCCTCCTACTTAGTTTTCTGATTATAAAAAACTCATTTATCCCACAGATGAGCAGGGACACAGGGCTAGATCCCTGGACTCGTTCAAAGCTTCTCAAATGCCATGCTGTCTACAAGGCTACTCCAACCACATTATTTAAAATTGCCATGTGAATCACACCACCTCCCTAACCTAGCAGGCTTTTTTTCACCTTAATCTATTATTTCACCTTAATCTTTCATAGTCCTGCTGGGCCCTAACTTCTTTATTATGTTTCTTGTGATTGTCTGTCTTCTGCTACCATGTACATTCTTGGAAGGCAAGCCTCTTTGCTTTGTTCATTGATTGATCCCCATCCCTAGGCCAAGTGCAATGCCAGGCACATAAAAGAAGCTTGATAAGTATCTGAATTAATGGTGGGGGGAGCGTGTATTACTTGTTACAGCACATTTCTTTGTCAGGTGAGCTGATATCAGCTTTTAAAAAGGGAATCATATTCTTCCTTGAAGGAAAAACCAACCAACCAACCAACCAACCAACAAAAACACTTGTGAACATCTCAGAATGTCTCCATGGGGCCAATGCATCTCTTTTGAAACTCGTTTACAAAAAATGAAGGCATGCATCTCACACACAAGGTGGACCATCTCATGATTCAAAATATGCCTGGAGGAGTTATTTTTATCCATCAACCAAAGGCAAACAGAGAAAGCTGAAATCCTCCCAGAATCCATGGACTCGAAGTTCCTAACTAAGAAAACACAAGTGTGGGATTACACCGCCAGTGAGATCAGGACCGAGGACAGAGGAGCCGACCACACACCTGCCACCCTNAGAAATTAAAGAAGCCAGCAAAGAAGCTATGGGATCATGTCAGCAGTGAAATACAGAGGCAGCTTTACCTCAAGTTAGACCAAGCAATTTTCTAGTTATAATCTTGATTCTTAAAGAAGATCCATCAAATTGTAGAAACTTTAAGCCACTCAAAACCCAGGTCTGCCCTGGTGATAAGAACCATGTAGAAAATAGGGAAAGAGAAAGAGGATAGGGCAGGCAGGAAGGCATTGTTCAGGGCCCATCAGGGTATCATGACCAGGAAACATGTGAGCAGAGACCAGAAATGAGAGGGAGTGGGGGCGGATCCCCAAGGAAGGGCAAGGAGACAGCGTGGCTGGAGTAGAGAGGAGGAGAGACGAGACAGCTCGTGGGGGGGACAGCTGGGGGGACAGCTGCGTGGTGTCACTCCAGGGCAGGATCTGGGGGCTTTTGGCTACTAGGGTACTGGATGTACTCTGAAGAAGATGGGACTGACGCTGACTTAGTGAGCTTATTTAAAGACTGTTACACTGTACGGTTTGCCAGTTTTAAATTTCTAAAAATGCAGCTGTTATTTCTTCCAGAAGTAATCCCCCACTCCACTTCCCAAGGAGACTGGGAAGGGCATGAAACCAGTCTCCCTGGACAGGACTATACAGTGCAGAGCATGGCTAAATTCTAAAATGCTTGGGGAAGTCCAGGCTTATAAAGTGGGTGACAAGCTACAGTAGGGTTGCAGGCGAAGAGTAGGCATCAGTGTGTTAGATGGTGGTACATCTTCTTGGCCCTTAAATTTACCCAAAGACTGGGGCAGAGGTGGGGGGGGTGGTGGTTATTATAATGATTATTTTATAATTAGACTTGGATACTTTATGAAGTCAGAATATGACTTGTGAGTTTTATTTTTAAATCACTGACTTTAAGGGAATGGGGCACTTGTAGGGGGCTTCCCTGATGGCTCAGGCGTGAAGAATCCACCTGCAGTGCAGGAGACCTCATTGGAATGGAATGATCCCCTGGAGGAGGAAATGGCAACCCACTTCAGTAATCTTGCCTGGAGAAATCAATGGACAGAGGAACCGAGTGGGCTACAGTCCATGGGGTTGAAGAGTCAGACACGCCTGAGCGACTAACACACACCTACACGCTTGCAGGAAGTTTCTGTGGCCAATAGCCCAGAATTCCTGCAGCTTACATGGATGGATGATGGCCATGAAGAGGGCGCCCCAGTGGGAGGTGAGGAGTATGGGAGGCAAGGAGAGGGACATGTGTCTGCAGACAGCGCCCCCCAGAGGCGGGACACAGGAAGTGCTGGGATTCAGACAAAGGGCCAGGCAAGGGGCTGGCGCAGAAAAACCACATGAACAAGGAAAAGCTGAAGTGCTACGATCTGGAGACCCGCTCATGCTTTTTGGGCAGAGGGTGCATAGGAAGTTTTGGCAATGAGGTAAGAGAATTAACTTGATAGCATCAAAAAGGCCTTGTGGATTATGCATAAGTATATCCTGGTTACCAAACATCTTCTGACGCTTTTTCTGGGAATGTATATTGTAACAGGCATGCTCGATTTCCCGCATCTCATCGTTTAAATGAACTATCTTCTTATTTTGCTAGCCCGGTGCTCTGTGCACCAACAAGGCAACTGGAGAAACCCATCTTTCAATTCTCCAGTTAGCTCTGCACCCAGAACCAGAGTGCAGGAGCAGGTTCCCAGAAGCGGAGGAAAAGGCAAAACTGCACGCGCCTCATCCTTCAGATTCAACCCCTGGAACCGGCTCTTTTAGAATCCACAAACCGGAACAGGTCAAGCTCATTTCCTCTGGTGTTTCTCTCCAACACAAAGAAAGCTGTTACCAGGGAAATTCATCTGCAACGTGGCATGTTGAAATGCCAGTGATTCAATGATACTGCTCAATGGATTCAGTGCTCCTCACTCTTCATTTTGTTCATCAGCCCAAGCAGAACATTTATATGACACTTGGATCTTGGTGTAATAAGAAAACATACTTGTCTGGAGCATCTGTGACCTTTGAAATTTTAAAAATTATGTACTAAGAAATCCCATCAAGTGCAACGTAGTGCAGCCTGAACCTGTGTGTCATCCTTAATGAAGAAACCTTTTCTAGGCATCACATGAATGGCTATCTCAGAAATTCTGGCAGCATGACAACTGTCCTAATACTTTTTGTAAGGTGGTAGTACGAAAGCATACCTATGTCTATAATGTTATATGCATATGTGTTCTATTACACACACATAATGATATATAACAAATATTGTCATTTAGTCATTAAGTTATGACTCTTCTGCAACCCCATGGACTGTAGCCCGCCAGGCTCCTCTGTCCATGGGATTTCTCAGGCAAGAATGCTGGAGTGGGTTGCTGTTTCCTTTTCCAGGGGATCTTCCTTGCCCAGAGGTCAAATCAATGTCTCCAGTATTGGCAGGTGGGCTCTCTACCACTGAGCCACCAGAGAAGACTCATAATAAGTGTAAGTACCAATAAATATATATCCACCAGGGAAGACATAAACAAATAAGTACACACATATATACACACACGTACCTATAAGCAAACCTCATTTTATTGCGTCAATACTTCAGTTTACTGTACTTCTTAGATACTGTCTTTCATGAATTGAAAGTTTGTGGCAACCCCGTGTTGAGCAAGTCTACAGACACTATTTTTCCAACAGCATTTGCTCACTTTATGTCTCTGTGCCATATTTTGGTAATTCTTGCAAAATCTCAAACTTTTCCTTATGGTATCTGTTATGGTGATTTCTGACCAATGATCCATTGCAAAAAGCTTATGACTTGCTGAAGACTTACACACTGGCTAGCACTTTTTAGCAAAAAATTATTTTTTAATTAAGGTATGGTCATTGCTTTTTAAAGTATATTGTTATTTCACCTTTACTAGACTATAGTATAAATATAATTTTTATATATAAAACAAAACAAAAAAAACCTTGTGTGACTTGCTTTACTTTGATGCACAATTTATTGTGGTGGTCTGGAATTGAATCCATAATATTTCTAAGCTATATCTGTATGTATATATTTACAAGGGAAAGCCATTCAGATATGTCTCCCTTCATTTTCCCCACCAACATGCATGAATTCAGTTCTTTCAATTATTTTATTACCATTTAAATTTCATAGCATCGATTTTTCTTGTTTTTATAACTCATCAATTGTGACTTCAAAAGACTTACTCAGTAGGCATTCTACTTTCTAATATATAAAAGCCACAGAGATTGAGAACATTATTCCTCTAAATTAATAATTTCAGTCCAAAGATCTTCATTCCTGGAATATACCAGATTAAATGATGCTTTTGGACTGTGGTGATGGACAAGACTCTTGAGAGTCCCTTGGACAGCGAGAAGATCAAACCAGTCAATCATAAAGGAAATTAGTCTTGAATATTCATTGGAAAGATTGATGCTGAAGCTGAAGCTCCAATACTTTGGCCACCAAAGTACTGATGCAAAGAACTGACTCCTTGGAAAAGACTCTGATCCTGGGAAAGATTGAAGGCAGGAGGAGAAGGGGAAGACAGAAGATGAGATGGATGGATGGTGACTCGATAGACATGCGTTTGAGCAAGCTCTGGGAGTTGGTGATGGACAGGGAAGCCTGGTGTGCTGAAGTCCATGGGGTTGGAAAGAGTCTGACAAAACTGAGTGACTGAACTGAAATGACTAGAATACCAATTTGAAATAATGCAGTGTTCTGATTTTACTCTATTTTCAGCTTTTAGCTCATTGCATAGTTTATCAATACTCTTTTTAAAAAATCTTGAATGTATAAAATACCAGGTTAAAAAAAATTTTGTGTCTTATTCATTGACTTTCTAATTGTGCATTTAAAACATGCTGGATATATAAGTGCCTTGGTTTGCAATTTTAATTCTTTAAGAATTTTCAAGTGAATTATGTGTGCTATTGCATACATTTTTTTTTTCCCAGACCAGAAGGAAAGTGATGGCTCTATACTCTCTCAGTTTTTAATGGGCTGGTAGATTTGGAGCACTAATAATGAAGCAGGGACTTAAGGGAGGATTCAGCTTTGCTTTAAAATTTTGCACACACAGTAGTCAGGATCCACGCAACCTGATAAACCATCAGAAACAGCACATCCAGCCCTTCCCCATCCCTCCTCTCTTGGTCCACCTTCCCTTCTCTAGGTTCTTCCTTTGCTCTCATTCATCGCCCGGTACAGTTCATATTCTTGTAGGCTGATTTTCTGCCCCACTCCCACCCACAAAGATACGTTAGTGAGAGCAGGATCTCACCTGATTTGTTCAACACTGAATCCCCAGGGCTGAGAGAGGTATTTGGCACACAGGTAATCCGTATAATTTTAACAGAATGCAGTTTCAGCCATGAACTTTGAAATTTTGAAATAAAGCCCAATTTTCACAGTCCCTCCTTCAGGAGAAATGTCATGTGCCAAGCAAACTAGTATTACTCAGGAGCAAAGTCTTCCAGTGCCTAAGAAGAGATCTTAGTACCTTAGAATATGATCTGACTGTGAATATAATGACATTGGTCCAGCATATGTTGTACACATTTAAAAAATATTTTTCTTATAATCTTATCTTTTCACTTCACTGAGTGAGAGCACTTTTTCCCACAAGTAAAAGGCGACACTGTGTATAAAATGCTTCTGTGCTACATACACCTGTGTCTTGTTTATAAGAGCCAATGCTGAATATATTAGCTAATTATAGACATTCAGGTTTCTGGTTTTCTTTAATGCAAAAAAAATATTAAAAAGTATGTGAAATAGTGTACTACAGTCAGGCCCATGATTGAATATCCAATTTCCATTCAATGAACTTGGGCTAAATGGTAAAGAGACAGATAAAAGTCAGAACAATAAGGAAGATTATTCATAAGTCAAAATCTTCACATTCTGCTGTCACTCTTCAGGGCTTAAGACACTAAAGTGGAAAAATCTAAATTGCAAAACAAATTATCATCTATTGATTCATTTCTCAGGGTACTTATTGCAGAAAAATTAAATCCAGAGCCTGGAAAACTAGCAAAAATGGGGGAAATGTTAGCTTTGGAAATTCTGAGAGATAATATGAAAAACTGTGCAATATTTATTAATATAGATGTTCATACTTACAGGGGTGGTGATCTGGCAAGTTTAAATGACAAAATTAAGAAATAGTAAAATATTTCGAAGGGAATTTTCACAACAAAATCTGGCACCTGCCCAACATATGACTGTTGAAAGTCCCCTGGAATGCAAGATCAAATCAGTCAGTCCTAATTTAGGAAATCAACCTTGAATATTCACTGGAAGGACTGATGCTGAAGCTAGATCTCTAACATTTTGGCCACCTGATGTGAAGAGCTGACTCATTGGAAAAGACCCTGATGCTGGGAAAGAGCAAAAGCAAAAGCAGAAGAAGGGGGCAGAGGATGAGATGGTTAGACAGCATCAACGACTCAAAGGACATGAATCTGAGCAAACTCCAGGAAATAGTAACAGACAAGGAAACTGCAGTCCACAGGGCCGCCAAGAGTCAGACATGACGCAGTGACTGCACAACAACATCTTATTAACAATGCATTTACTTTCAAGACCTTGTGGCCATCAGGATGAAAGTGATGTGATAAAGCCAACCTAGTCACAGGGGAAAGTCACGCCAGTGGGAATCCAGAATCTTATCTGTAAGCGGAGAGCTCCACAGAGCAGGGGGTGGCCAGGCAAACTTCAGTCAGAGGTGTGACTTCCCAGGGTTTCTTTGCTCTAATATGTCATGTAGGCAGAATAATGCCATTATCCCATCCCAAAGATGTCCATATTCTAATCCCTGAAGCCTCCGAACTGTACACTCCAGGGCAAAGGGGAATGAAGGTTGCAGATGGAATTAAGGCTGCTGATCAGCTGACCTTAAATTAAGGCTGTGGCTCAGCTGACCTTAAAGAATGTAACTGGGTTGTCTGGGTGGGCCCAGTGTCTTCAGTAAGTTCTTTTACATAGAGGAAGAGGGAGAGAAAAGGGAATCAGGAAGATGGCAGCATGAGAAAGACCAGTGTCCTTGAAGATTGAAGTGTCCATAAACCAAGGAATGTGAGAAGCCTCCAGAAACTGGAGAAGGTAAAAAAAAAAAGAGGGGGGGGG
>SJYW01021103.1:279780-297719 GCA_006410735.1 Raphicerus campestris | reverse complement strand
TCTTCACTTTCTGCCATAAGGGTGGTGTCATCTGCATATCTGAGGTTATTGATATTTCTCCCAGCAATCTTGATTCTAGCTTGTGTTTCTTCTAGTCCAGCGTTTCTCATGATGTACTCTGCATAGTAGTTAAATAAGCAGGGTGACAATATACAGCCTTGACGTACTCCTTTTCCTATTTGGAACCAGTCTGTTGTTTCATGTCCAGTTCTAACTGTTGCTTCCTGACCTGCATACAGATTTCTCAAGAGGCAGGTCAGGTGGTCTGGTATTCCCATCTCTTTCAGAATTTTCCAGTTTATCGTGATCCACACAGTCAAAGGCTTGGCATAGTCAATAAAGCAGAAATAGATGTTTTTTTGGAACTCTCTTGCTTTTTCCATGATCCAGTGGATGTTGGCAATTTGATCTCTTGTTCCTCTGCCTTTTCTAAAACCAGCTTGAACATCAGGAAGTTCACGGGTCACATATTCCTGAAGCCTGGCTTGGAGAATTTTGAGCATTACTTTACTAGCATGTGAGATAAGTGCAATTGTGTGGTAGTTTGAGCATTCTTTGGCATTGCCTTTCTTTGGGATTGGAATGAAAACTGACCTTTTCCAGTCCTGTGGCCACTGCTGAGTTTTCCAAATTTGCTGGCATATTGAGTGCAGCACTTTCACAGGATTTGAAATAGCTCAACTGGAATTCCATCACCTCTACTAGTAGGAGGTAGAAATTTTTCTCTGACTCCATAGGCTGGACTTTATGCATTTTATAAACAGTCTCACAAACTTTTCCATTGAGCTTATTATTAGCACATGCTATTATATTGCCCTGTTTACATGTTGCCCCTCTATGTGGATTCATTACAAGTATGATCTGCATGTTATTAATATTAGGTTCTACTACTAACTCCAAAACAAGCTGTCAATAAACTCGTCTTTCTGCTAGAACTGGAAATTCCATTTCTTTAAAAAACACAAAGCATTTTATCAAGAGTGAGGAGGATGGTAACTGGAAAGAGTTTTGCTGGGAGTTAATAAAATATTGAATAAAATCAATGCTGGTTTCCTAGAGAAATTGTTCTCACCTTCAATTTTCATATCTTGACTCTTAAAGATCTTCAAATACCTTGGTTACACATTTGTTGGCTGAAGACAATTTTTCATATACAAAGAGGCCCTTGGGACAAAATCTGAACTAAATCAGTGGTAGTCACCAGCCACTTTTTCATTACAGAGGCATGGATATAAGTCCGTCTCACATGGGACATCACATAACAAAGTCTGAGTTTTTAAAAAGGCACACTATTTAAGTGAATGGTCTTATGTTTAAGAAATATATTTTTAAATTATTTAAATGTTTAGATTTAATTGCATTAATTTAAATTTTATTAAATCTAATTTATTAATTTATAGTGAAACAAAGTATTCAGACATTTTAAAATAATCACCTCTTGTCACTTGAAAAATGTGCAAATACCTTTTTATCTATAGACAACAGACTGCTTTGAATTCCAGCATGTAACACCCCCATGCACACATATGTCCCTGTCTGTGTGCGCCTATCTAGTGTGAACTTCTGCCAACTCTATTTGTAAATGAAAAGAAATGGGGGGAAACACAGGAGGGAGGAACATAAATAAATCCAAATCATTACAACTCATGAGAGGTACTTGGTGTTATCCCTAAGTCAATGGGATGGTCTTATGGTCTTAATATTCTTATCTGATGAAGGTTCCCAAAAGAATGAAAAAAAGATTTTTGAAAAAATATAAAATAATTATCAACATTTAAGCACTTCCTAAAAGATGCTTATCATATATGCACACTATATACACATATGAGCAGATTCTCATGTCTAAAAATCACCTACATTATCTAAAACTCAACTTATTATGATGTTCCCGACAACTTAGGAGACAGTGTGGATGGCAGACATATTCAAACATAACTGACAACCATCCACACCCATCACGCCTCTTGTCCTTTAAAGCAGGAGAACCTGCCTACAGATCAGTCATTCATCATCCATGGAAATGAGCTGTCCCAATATGGTGTGTTTGCTATGACTGGACCCTCTCTTTCACTTTCTCTTTGCCCCACCCTACTTCATTCTTTTTAAAAAATATTTATTTGGCTGCACCGAGTCTCAGTGCAGCACGTGGGATCTAGTTTCCTGACCAGGGATGACACCTAGGTCCCCTGCTCTGGGAGTACGGAGTCTTAGCCTCGGGACCACCAGGGAAGGCCTCCCTCTTTCATTTTTTCAACTGCTTTTCTTCTGATCTTTTCTCAGTCTAACTTTGAACTCTTGTTTGCATGATATCCTCCTATTCCAATTTTAGGACACTTGCTTGTCTTCAAAGCATTTCCTAACTGAATGTCCAGGCCCAGGTCAGGGCACCCAGTAGATTGCAGACTCTCCTGCAGTCACTGGTGGTTCCTGAACTGACCATGCCCATTCTTCTCCCATCAGTTCCACCTCCTTGCTGTCAGGGAACAGGCAGTCTGCCTTAAACCCAAGTTCACTGGACCAGTAGGAAAAGTCTGGGACAGTGCTTCTGTCTGCTGATTTATGGGAGTGAATTCTCAACTTTATACCTATGAGATCTGGCATCATCATGAACAAAGCTGAATTTCTTGGCTTCATTAAATGAAAACTGTACAGAGCACTGTAATAAGGAATGAGGAAGGCATGATTTATGACCCTCCACATTCAGGAGATTTAATTCTGCCTTTTGCTCAATGGCCTATCCATTGTGCAGGCAAAGTCAATACCAATAATGAAATGTAGACTGAAGGGCTAAATCAATTCAATAAAATGCAATAGAAAGACTAGAGGACTGAGTAAATTTGGAAAGGCTGGTGCCTGCAAGATTAGTATTTGGACAACAGGTAATTACAAAAATCAATGCCTGTATATGAAAACATGACAGGCAGCCATCTGTCAAGAAAAGAGAACCACTACTAATGGTTTAGGCTTGAATTAGTATGAGAGAACAATATAGATGTGTGCAAAGTCCTGAGTGTGTACACACTGAGATGTGTACACACCTGAGTGTGTGTGTGTGTGCATGCGTGTGTGTGTGTGTATGTGTGTGCGTGCGTGCAGGAACACACACTTGTACTCCCTGGGTGACTGAAGGAGAGATGAAGGGAAACTCCATGTGGCTCACTCTGCATTTTACTTAGCCTTCCTGCATCTGCCAGCTCCTCTGGCTCATTTTTACTAACTCTGATTTCATTTTGTCAGGCTGTATGCTACATCACCCTTTCCTTCCTTGTCATCAGTCTCCCAGGTACCCCAGGCACCATTATCACGAGGTCCTGGCTCTGTCTGCAGTCTTTAGGAGGTGGAGCAGAGGAACAAATTCCACTTGAACCACAGCTCTAAGAACCAGGTGTCAGGAGAATCTCCGGGCAGTAAGAAGTGATACAGGCAACCTCAAGGGCACCTACAGCAAAATTAAAGACTGATCAGAGGTACACACAACCTACACATACATGTGCGTGCACGCTTAGTCGTGTCCTACTCCTTGCGGCTCTATGGACTGTAACCCTCCAGGCTCTTTTGTCCATGGACTCTTCCAGGCAAGAATACTAGAGTGGTTTGCATGCCCTCCTCCAGGGGATTTTCCCAACCCAGGGATTAAACCCTGATCTCTTGTGTCTCCTTCATGGCAGGCAGATTCTTCACCATTGCACCGAGAAGCTCAGCTGTATATACATATGTAAGATAAAACAGTATCTTAAGTGTCTAACCGTGCTCCTGGCCAAAGATATATATGAATGAATGAATACATCAGCACTTAGCAGTTTGCATCCATTAAGTCATTTAGTCCCTATAAGGACCCTACAGGGAAGGGATCAGCATCTCTGTTTTAAAGATAAGAAAGGAGGCTTGAGTGGACAGTTCTGTTCAAGGAGACACAGCTGGTGAGCAGGGAAGTGATGCTGGATGACGTATTTTTCTGACACTGGTGAGTGTGCTGGTCACCCCCTCCTCACACCACCGTTTTGTCTCCTGCAGAACCCAGGATGCTTCTAATGTGACCATACACAAGTCGATGTTGGGCACCACTGCTATGAAGTTTCAAGGCTGGTCATGGCTCACACACACAGAGGCAATGACTTTGAACTTGCCCAGGTAATGTTTAATGGCGTCTGCCCGGACCACATGATGGCCTTGTTTGATGTTTGGCCTCTGACAGCTCTGTCCTTTCTGCTCGCATCCAAGCAAGCTGATGACAAAGCTCTGATGCCTCCTCCTTTGGTACCACTAGGAAGTTCAAACCATAGAAATCCTGTTCCCAGGTAAGAGCCCCATCCCAGGGCAGGCCATAGCTACCGCCTAATCCCCTAGGCATCCTTTCCTGGGCTCTCCACTCGCGTTCAGTCCTGTGTGGAGGCTGCTGTGCTCGGCTACATAAGCCTCCTTACGTGAGTAATTGGCCTTTTCACACCCTCATGGGTGTGTGTGCTGTCTTCAGTCTGGACATCAGAACCAAATTTGGGGACGAGTCCGTCCTGCTGCTGTGGTTGCCACAATATATGTGAATCCACTTTACACCCATCAAGGGGTGAGATTCTCTCGTGACCTCTAGAGAAACCCTCAAAGTTATAATCTTTGCAAAATGATGGCATGTGATCCCTCAATCAGAAATCTCTGCTTCATTTTAAATGGTTATTTTGTTTTCTACTAAAGGCTGAGAATGACTAAGAGAACTGCCACTTGGGACAAGAGCCACATAATTTAATTTATCCTCAGATCATTTTAATAGTATTTTTTGACATTCATATTTTTTAAAAATAAAAAAGTAAAAAAATCTATCTTAGATGAATAATAATTTCTTTTATCTCAGCTTTGGCATTACCGATACTTGGTACTGGATAATTCTTTGTNATTTTACTTAGGCTTCCTGCATCTGCCCAGCTCCTCTGGCTCATTTTTACTAACTCTGATCTCATTTTGTCAGGCTGTATGCTACATCACCCTTTCCTTCCTTGTCATCAGTCTCCCAGGTACCCCAGGCACCATTATCACGAGGTCCTGGCTCTGTCTGCAGTCTTTAGGAGGTGGAGTAGAGGAACAAATTCCACTTGAACCACAGCTCTAAGAACCAGGTGTCAGGAGAATCTCCGGGCAGTAAGAAGTGATACAGGCAACCTCAAGGGCACCTACAGCAAAATTAAAGACTGATCAGAGGTACACACAACCTACACATACATGTGCGTGCACGCTTAGTCGTGTCCTATTCCTTGCGGCTCTATGGACTGTAACCCTCCAGGCTCTTTTGTCCATGGACTCTTCCAGGCAAGAATAGTAGAGTGGTTTGCATGCCCTCCTCCAGGGGATTTTCCCAACCCAGGGATTAAACCCTGATCTCTTGTGTCTCCTTCATGGCAGGCAGATTCTTCACCATTGCACCGAGAAGCTCAGCTGTATATACATATGTAAGATAAAACAGTATCTTAAGTGTCTAACCGTGCTCCTGGCCAAAGATATATATGAATGAATGAATACATCAGCACTTAGCAGTTTGCATCCATTAAGTCATTTAGTCCCTATAAGGACCCTACAGGGAAGGGATCAGCATCTCTGTTTTAAAGATAAGAAAGGAGGCTTGAGTGGACAGTTCTGTTCAAGGAGACACAGCTGGTGAGCAGGGAAGTGATGCTGGATGACGTATCTTTCTGACACTGGTGAGTGTGCTGGTCACCCCCTCCTCACACCACCGTTTTGTCTCCTGCAGAACCCAGGATGCTTCTAATGTGACCATACACAAGTCGATGTTGGGCACCACTGCTATGAAGTTTCAAGGCTGGTCATGGCTCACACACACAGAGGCAATGACTTTGAACTTGCCCAGGTAATGTTTAATGGCGTCTGCCCGGACCACATGATGGCCTTGTTTGATGTTTGGCCTCTGACAGCTCTGTCCTTTCTGCTCGCATCCAAGCAAGCTGATGACAAAGCTCTGATGCCTCCTCCTTTGGTACCACTAGGAAGTTCAAACCATAGAAATCCTGTTCCCAGGTAAGAGCCCCATCCCAGGGCAGGCCATAGCTACCGCCTAATCCCCTAGGCATCTTTTCCTGGGCTCTCCACTCGCGTTCAGTCCTGTGTGGAGGCTGCTGTGCTCGGCTACATAAGCCTCCTTACGTGAGTAATTGGCCTTTTCACACCCTCATGGGTGTGTGTGCTGTCTTCAGTCTGGACATCAGAACCAAATTTGGGGACGAGTCCGTCCTGCTGCTGTGGTTGCCACAATATATGTGAATCCACTTTACACCCATCAAGGGGTGAGATTCTCTCGTGACCTCTAGAGAAACCCTCAAAGTTATAATCTTTGCAAAATGATGGCATGTGATCCCTCAATCAGAAATCTCTGCTTCATTTTAAATGGTTATTTTGTTTTCTACTAAAGGCTGAGAATGACTAAGAGAACTGCCACTTGGGACAAGAGCCACATAATTTAATTTATCCTCAGATCATTTTAATAGTATTTTTTGACATTCATATTTTTTAAAAATAAAAAAGTAAAAAAATCTATCTTAGATGAATAATAATTTCTTTTATCTCAGCTTTGGCATTACCGATACTTGGTACTGGATAATTCTTTGTTCAGGCTGCCCTTCCATTACAGAGTGTTTTGCAAGTATTCTTTGTAATTGAACAGGACCATATGGTGCCTGTTGGGGACAGATCCTCCATTTTTTTCCACTTGTTTCTTTGTAGAAAAACTTTAGCCAAAGAATAAATTTAATCAGAGAAGTGAGAAAATGCAGAAAAGAAAAGCGTCAAGTGAGACAAAATAATAATAGTTTAGCCATTTAACATAGTCAAGGACCTTTAGTTCCTCCTTAAGGGCTATACATAATATTCTGAGTCACATCCTCTGAGCTGTTTTGCAGATACTAAAACCCCTGCCAGGTGGAAGGCGTTGACTGCATGATGACCAGACTGTAGCCATGACATAAGTTGCTCTGTCTTACACAGTTCCAAGAACTGACCTCAAGGAAACAAGAACCAACCGACCCTGGAACTGAAGATGAAGTATACTTAAGACAATCAAGATGGTGCTGATCAGAGCACTGCCTGACCAGTCTCACGAAGACTGTCAGAGCAGACGGTGCTGTTTCTGCATGTAACCCCCTCTCCAACCTGTAACCCTGGAAATCCCCCCTCTAAAGCTCCTGCTTCCTGATCAGCAGTTGGGAGTTGGTTTTTGGACATGAGTCCACCTTCACCCAGGTTGCCAGTCTCCTGAATAAAGCAACCTTTCTTTCCTGCCAACACTTGTCTCTTGAGTACTGACTTTTCAGATGTGAGCAGCCCAGCCTGAGTTGGGTAACACATGACTGCCACCCACTAAATGCTACTGGTATACCATAAATTTTTTCAATTCTGACAACCAAAGATGGCTCCAGATGTTGTGACATGTCCCTTGGGAGGCAAAATTACACCACCTTATATACATTCCACAAAGAAATAGGACTTTTCTGATAAGAAGAAGCATGGGTCAAGCCCTTTGTAGTCCCAGGGGAAGAGAAACAGGAAAAAAAAGAAAAAGATGAAAATCTGCTAGTCTATACACCACCATCTATAATAAATCGCAATTATATCTTCAAATCTCTGCTTTCTACCTTTAAACTAATTTAGTCTTATCTCTCAAATTCCTTACATGCTATAGAGATGACTCTTAACAGTTTATAAAATCTTTTTAAAAATTTTGATTACTCAGCTGCTCATATGCAAATGCTTGTCCCTTGTCTAAAAAAAAATCAGAGTTGGCTTGCTGACCACTGTGATTTTCCAGAAATATCACATACCACAATTTGTGCACTTTGAAGTATTCCAAAAATATTGAGCATGTTAACGATTGTTTACATGATGAACACAGAGAACAGATTCTTTAATGGAACACATATATCTGTATAATATCCACTGGTACATTTGCAAATGGTTCAGAAAGTTTGGTTATAACACAAAGCTGGTTTATTGCCTAAAATTTCCCTCTTATCAATGAGTTTTCCAGGAAGACAGATGATACCATAAACTGATGTAGCAATCTTGATGCAATTTGAGGAGAACATGAAGATGCTTTGTATTTCTTTAGAATTTAGGAGCAGAGATGACTCCAGAGATGGATTGAGAAGAAAAATGCAAATTATATCAAAAGTTTAGCATTGGATACTCTCATCTCTGTGGATATTAGTGTATATCCTTGGTCCTCTATTCCTTCAGTATTCAAATACTAAAAAAGAAGAATGTATATATAGGCATGTCAAACACTTAGATGGAAAGTGTGGATCTAAGTTTTGACAGCATAACTTTAAGCTTCAAATTTTTTTCCCCCATTCAACAGTACTCTGAACACCTAAGTGATGATGAATCTGACACCAGTCATTCATGATTCCAAGTAGTGCTTACCTCGGCTTTAATTTTGTTGTCTCCAAAACAGAGGTGCTGTAAATAGGCTGCAGCATTAGACTGGACCGAAGGAAACTGATGTTGCAACATCTGTATCACTTCAGGTAGCTCCGGGTCTCTCCATCCAAATTCTCTGAACAAAAGGAAAGCAGGAGAACATAAGAGAAATCCTGCAACTGGTAGCCTGTGGTCAACTCATCTATGTAACACCTGTGAGAGTTTACATGGGAATATTTCACAACTGATTGTCCTGTTTTTCTCACACATGTTGTTGCTTAGTCGCTAAGTTGTGTCCAGCTATTTGCGATCCCTCTCCCCCTAGGACTGCAGCACTCCAGGCTCTTCTGCATTCCATTATCTCCCAGAGTTTGCTCACATTCATGTCCACAGAGTCAGTGATACTACCTAACCGTCTCATCCTCTTATATTTCTTACACATGCACTGACTTAAAAAAGGATTTGAAAAGATTTTCTTGAGCAAATACATACACACACATCTGGGGCTTCCCAAGTGGCACAACAGTAAAGAATCTGTCCATCAATGCAGGAGATGAAAGAGACATAGGTTCAAGCCCTGGGTCAGGAAGATCCCCTGGAGTAGGAAATGGCAAACTACTGAAATATTCTTGTCCGGAAAATTCCATGGACAGAGGAGGCCAGCAGGCTGCAGTCCATGGGGCTGTTAAAGAGTCAGACACAACTAGGCACGCATGCACATAAACTTATGTAATCTTAGATGTATCATTGAAGTTACCGTGTTTATAAAGACTGAACGATCTTATTCATATAGACATTTTTCATTTGGACTTCAGTAGATAATTTACAAGATCACATTTATTTTCCAAAATATTATTTCAACAGTCTTGTGCAGGTATAGCATTTAGTTAAATTATCAGATAAGAGAAAATATAACTGAATGAGTCCAACCTAAAATGTCCTGATACCAGTTATGCCATACTTGTTACATTTATGATTAATATTGCTATTATCATAATCTCTTCTTTTAAAAACATACAGATTCCCTAAACAATTTTCTGAGGATAAAAGTATAGTAACAAGAAGCCTTCATAAAAGGAAATTATTTATTTAAAATGTTAGGTTTATTCAAACAAATTTTATGCACGGTGCATTCTTTTTCTATATCCTCTTGTTTATATCTGAGCTACTCCAAAAAGCTAATTGTTTATTTAATTTTTAGAAACATGTTCCAGGATACTTAAATCCACTATAAAACACAAGGGTGACTGTACCATTATGCATATGAATACTCTTTCATGAAATTCACCAACTCAACCAGTTAGAGCAGCGATTCCCAACCTTTCTGGCACCAGGGATTGCTTTCATGAAAGACAATTTTTCCATGGATCGGGGTGGGGCGGGGCGGTGGTAGGTGGATTCGGGATGATTCAAGCACATTACATTTATTGTGCACTTTATTTGTATTATTACATCAGTTCCACCTCAGATCATCAGGCATTAGAACCTGGAGGTTGGGGACCCTTGAGTTACAACATGACACTGACATGGTTGGATGTAAGGATTTCATTTCTGAAGCAGTGAATCAATTTTTAACAGAGAAATAAAAAAGCAACCCATGAGGCCACAGATGAAAACCTAACCCCTTGAACCACAAAAGGCTACTATTTATCTGAAGGATAGGCTGGAAGGGACTTGAGACAGCTTGGCAGCACCCACTTGACTCCCAGAAAACAACTCAAAAGCATACATCCTATTGATGGCAGGTCAGTGCTGTTATCTCAGAAGAGGAGTCATGAAAAATGGGACAGAAATGGAGCAGACAAAGGTTAAAAAGTTTCCTCATAGATTCTAACCTGTTTTCTTTATCTTTTCTTTATCACGCCTGGTAGAAGTTGTCAAGTACATCTTGAAGCATATTGGGGCTGCCTTACTGCTATTGAAGACAATATGGAATAAGATTCCTTTTGAATTGGCTCAGTTCTTAAAGGACTGGATGGTGTGAGGAGCACCTTTGCTATAAAACATACTCAAATGGTTGCTGATAACGGACCAACTATTGGATCTTCTTCAGCTAGGTGATCACAGTAAAAAACAATTATGGATGAAAACACAGGAAGCTTGTTTTTCTTTTTAATTGAATTTTCTTTCACTGCATGATTTTAAACCACCTCAATATGCAACATCCAGATAGCACAGTCTTTTTTTCTTATAATAGCAGCCTTTTAAAATTATATCCTTTGTTCAAGTTAAATCAAAATCTACAGAACACCTATAAATTAGAAATGTCATGTGAATACACTGGATGACTAATATGAATTCAGGTAAGCCCATGCTATTGGAAAGTGATTAGTAAGGGATTCATTTCAGTCTATTTTACTAACCAGGTGAGAATTGCTCTATTAGGCTTATAAGGCATAGATAAGAAAGTCTTTGAACAAGCGTACAGGAGGACAGTCTTTAGGGCACTTGGCTTGCTTGTGCATGCCAGACGCATACCAGACTACATGCTTACACACAGAGCCCAGAATCAACAGAAGGAAAATTTCAAGAGTCATACAAGCCTCGTTTTCTGGAATGATTTTGTTTCACTTAAAAGAGATTCTGCTCAGATTTTGTGTTTCCCTTGGAGATGGACTCTAGAGAAGACCTGGAGAAAATAAAATGTCTGTCTTATTTGAGCCAGAATTCAATATAAGGCATGGATACTTTATATGAGGTATTTTTTTTTCAACTGAAGAATAGTTTATTTACAGTGTTTCGTTATTTTCAGGTGTACAGCAAAGTGATTGATGTATAATATATATATATTCTTTTTCAGATTCTTTTCACTTATAGGTTATTACAAAATACTGAATATAGTTCCCCGTGCTATACTTGCTCTTCGCTGGTTGTCCCTCACATGATATTTTAATCCTGAAGGACAAGCAATGTTCATAAGACAAAAGAATTCTGGTTAAAAAAAATCAGCAAAAGAACAGCACGAGGAGAGACAATGGGTCATAGAAGGCTGACAGGTTCAGGGACGGTGTGCATTCAGCCAGGACGGCTATGATGCAGGAGGCTGCAGGAAGGGGGTTACCCAGGCAGGGGGTGGTGGGAATGAAGCTGGAAAGCAAGGTTGGTGTGAGATCACAAAGAGCTTTGCACTTCAGCACAAAACGTCTGGGCCTGGTCTGTGGTCAGAACTGTGAAAGAAATCTAAGGCAATTTAGTTGTGTTCAGACTTACAGAACAGACATCTTAAGTAATACTGTGAGTGTGGACTAAAAGTCAGTGCCGAGGTTCCCTGCTCACATGGTGTCATGCTTTAATCCTTAACTAGCCTTTTGTAGTTTCTTTTCATTTCATGGAGGAGGAAATTAATAGACTTAGAGATGTTCGTAAACTTAAGAGATGGAGCAGAAATAAAACTCTGGCCATCTGCTTTCGAATAATCATATAACAATCATGCCTACTATAATTGCTATCTTGAAATAAAGTCTAAAAGTCTAAAAAATAAATACATTTAAAACTGTGTCCCCAGGGGACATCTGACAAGATCAGAAGACAGTTTTGGTTGTCACAACTGGAAGATGCTATTGACATCCAGGGAGCAGAACCCAGGAATCCTGCTCAACATTCTATATTGCAAGACAATTCCCTATGACAAAGAATTATCTGCTCCAAAATATCACTAGAGCCAAGACTGAGATACCCTGGTCTAAACATGTTCTGTTATTTGATCATTCAAAAAAAATTATTGCAGTATAGCTGCTTTATGATGTTATATTAGTACAGCAAAATGAATCAGCCATGTGCATACACATTATCGCCTCTTTTTTGGATTTTCTTCCCATTTAGGTTATCACAGAGCACTGAACAGAGTTCCCCGGGCTGTACAGCAGGTTGTCATTAGTTATCTGTTCAGCTATAAAAAGGAATGAAACTGTGATATTTGCAGAGACATGGACGGGCCTCAGAGACTGTCATATAGAATGAAGTAAGTCAGAAAGAGAAAAATGAATATCATATATTAACACTATATTTGAATTCTAGAAACCAAAATGATACAGATGAACTCATTTGAAAAGTACAAAAATTTGATCATTTTTTGTTGAGCAGGTTATACATCTCTTATTTCTTGATTACTGCAGTAGAAGAGGCACAGGATCTGGCGTCCAAATAATTAGGAAAGAGTTCAGAACTTAAACATCTGGCTTTCTCCCTTCTAGATTACAAATATATATAGGGGAGTCGCTCAGTGCTTGCTGGTATTGGCTTCCATGGATCAAATATAGAGAATATTGCTGTCTATTTCATAGAACTTCTTTTTAAAAGACAGCATAAAATATGAAAGTGAAAGTGCTGGGCAAACTATTAAAAGCAAGATGTGTGTGTGCGTGCTAGGTCACTTCAGTCACGTTTGACTCCGCGTGACCCTAGGGACTGTAGCCCACCAGGCTCCTCTGTCCATGGGATTCTCAAGGCAAGAATACTGGAGTGGGTTGCTATGCCCTCCTCCAGCGGATCTTCCTGACCCAGGGATGGAACCTGCATCTCTTAAGTTTCCTGCATTGGCAGAAGGGTTCTTTTACCACTAGCGCCACCTGGGAAACCCCAAAAGCTAGGTATATACTGCAGGTATATACATACTGCTGCTGCTGCTGCTGCTGCTGCTGCTGCTGCTGCTGCTGCTAAGTCGCTTCAGTCGGTATATACTACTAATTGTTATTCTAAGACTTATAAGGGGTGCACACACACACACACACACACACACATTTAAACTTTTATGTAATACCACTTTTTTAAAAAATAAACTTTTACTGTTGTACTATACTTATTGGAAGGAATCTAAGTGTAAGAAGAGACACTGCTTTAGTCTGCAGTAAAAACTGTACGTTAAAATGTGCCATTTTGGAAACAATTTTCCCACCTAACCCCTTCAGAGGCAAATTCTTAGCTCAAGAAGAGTTCTTTGTACGCAGAGTTGGTTCAAATCCTGCTCCACTATGAATTCTCCTCTTCTATGTGTCTTGCTTGCTGCTGATCCACCACTGGCTGCCATAAATATCCATGGAGTTCAACTGTTACAGTGAGATAATAATTCCTACCTTAGAGTTTTGTGGGATGATTAGAATTAATATATATGAACCCCTTAGAGCAATGTCTGGCACAGTGTGGGCCCTCCAGAAATGTCAGGTATTACATATAACTAGACGAAGAAAAGAAGAATAGAAAAAAAGAACCATCTACAATTTTCTACAGAAGCCCAGCTCATATCTCTCATTTGTTACTGAGCTTCACTTTAGAAATGTTTATGGAACTGGAGAATATGTAAATGTAACCTTTCCTCCATTAAAACTTGTCACACAGACCAACAATATTGTGACTTGGTCCTCACTCTTATAAGGACTCTCTGAGTTGTTAAAATTACAAGGCACTTAGCACACAGCTAAACAGCAAACAGTCTGAAATTTGTTACCATGTTAGGCTGGCACCGCAACCAAAGACTTGATGTCCTGTCACAACATTTTTATCAAGTTTACTTCCGTGTTGAAAAGAGCCCCAGGACAATCAAGAGTCTTTAGGAATTCACACAGATTTTCAGCAAAGCTTTATGTCAGAGGGACAGAGTTCAATTTGATTGCAAGGTCAATAAACTCCATGGGAAGCCAGGCTATGGATATTAATTAAATCTATGAAACTCTCAGCCATTTATAATCATCTGAACTCTAACTAAAAGTTTTAAAGACCATATTGGTTTTCCTTTACCATCCAGAGACCACAAGGTGAGACATTTTGTTTTTTGACTTTGTCTTGTTTACAAGATAAGAGTGAAGAGGCCACAGAGCCAGTGGTCACAAGAATAAGATAGATGGAAACATTTCTTTGTTTTACAAAATGGAGGTATCTTCATGCTTGTTGATAGATAAGAACTTATCCAACGATAAACACAAAGAACCATGAATATTTTAATTTGCATCCCTGAAAAGTGTGTCACCAAACAAAAAGCTGCTCTATATGGTTAATTGCTACAAAGCAGAGACATCACTTTGTCAACAAAGGTCTGTATAATCAAACCTATGATTTTTCCCGTAGTCATGTATGGAATTGAGAATTGGACCATAAAGATGGCTGAGCATTTTTGAAATGTGGTGCTGGAGAAGACTCTTGAGAGTCCCTTGGACAGCAAGGAGATCAGACCAGTCCATCCTAAAGGAAATCAACACTGAATACTCATTGGAAGGACTGATGCTCTAATACTTTGGCCACTTGATGCAAAGAGCTGACCCACTGGAAAAGACCCTGGTGCTGGGAAAGACTGAAGGCAAAAGGAGAAGGGGGCAGTAAAAGATGAGATAGATGGTATTACAGACTCAATGGACATGAATTTGAGCAAACTCTGGGAGACAGCGGAGGAGAGAAAAGTCTGGCATGCTGCAGTCCATGGGGTCAGCTTATTTCAGTAAGGCCAGCTGCCATCACCTCCTGCCATACTCCTGCAAGCTGCCTGGCTGCCGGCCTGACTTTGGAATTCACTCTTCCAGCCGACTGGAGAGGCCATGCGGGATGCACGGTGGATATGGCAAAACTCCCTGTCCTCGGAGAACCTTCTAATGGTAACTGGGAATTAATTACCAAAAGCAAAAATATATTATTTGCCAGAGAGTGACAAGTGTGCACTGGGTTGATCAATATTCCTCCAAAATTCATGTCCACTTGGAATCTCAGAATGTAACTTTATTTGAAATAGGGTCTTTGCAGATGTAATAAAAGGTCAAGAAGAGATCTCACTGGATTAGGATGGGCCCTAAATCCAATGACAGTGCCCTTATAAGAGACAGAAAAGGGCATGCAAAGACAGAGAGGAAGGTGATATGAAGGTGGAGACAGAGACTGTAGGGATGTGGCTACAAGTGAAGGAATGACAAGGATGGCCAGAAGAAGGGAAGCCAAGCTTGGTTTCTCCTTCAGAATATCTAGAAGGAACCAACCCTGCCAACACCTTGATTTCAGACTTACAATCTCCAGAACTCTAAAAGCATAATTTCTGCTGTTTTAAGCCACCAAGTTTGTGGTGCTCTGTTATATTAGCCACAGGAAACTAACACAAGTTTGATGGGAAAGATGAAGCTGAGCAGATATAGGCAAAACGTGTGTGTATGCTTGTGTGTTTGTGTGTGTATGGAGGGGGTTGTTACTGCCAGCACAGTGGCTATGGAAGACCTCCCTGAGAAGGTGACTTGGGGCATAGACCTACACGTNCGATCTCCAGAACTCTAAAAGCATAACTTCTGCTGTTTTAAGCCACCAAGTTTGTGGTGCTCTGTTATATTAGCCACAGGAACTAACACAAGTTTGATGGGAAAGATGAAGCTGAGCAGATATAGGCAAAACGTGTGTGTGTGCTTGTGTGTTTGTGTCTGCATGGAGGGGGTTGTTACTGCCAGCACAGTGGCTATGGAAGACCTCCCTGAGAAGGTGACTTGGGGCATAGACCTACACGTGGTGTTGAGTTGAAGGAATGTTCCAGAAAGGGAGAATAGTGACAAGACCCTGAGGCAGGTGCTTGCTCGGCATGTCAGAGATGAGGTCAGCGTGTGAACTGGAGCGTGTCCTGGAGACCGTTATGGGACAGGCAGTAGGGCCCAGATCACAAGCCTTTGTCAGCCCCAGCAGGCTGCTGGCTTTTGCTCCAACTGATTCAGGAGCCATCCCAAAGTCATAATCTGGTTCATATTTTTAGAGGATCACTTTGTCAGTGCTTGCATGAATGTATACATCTGTCAAATCTCATAAACGGCAGGTCTGATCTTATATTGGGTTGGGCAAACAATTCCTTTGGGTTTTTCCATAAGATGATATGAAAAATCGGAACAAACCTTTTGACCAACCCAATATCTTGCAAAAGCTGGGCTTACAAAGGGGATCCCTCTGCCTGTGGTGTTGAGAACAGACTCTAGGCAGGCAGGACGGAGGCAGGGGCTTCTGCAGGGATCCTGGCGGGGGTGACGGTGGGGCAGCAGAGGGTGCTGAGAAGTGGAGGAAGTTTGGACGCGTCCTGAAGGCAGAGGCTGCAGTGGTCCCTGGTGGGCTGTGTGTGACGTGTGACAGAAAGAGACGCCCAGTGGATCCCTCCTATAAGCCCAGTCTGCCCCCACCCACTGGTCCACATGAACAGGTGACCCCTGCTGCCTTGTATCTCAGGCCCAATCTGGAGACAACATGGGGGACTGGAGTTTATTATTTCAGAATAAGAAGTTTCAACTGTCAAACATTCCACTAAGCTGAAGTGGAGAGAGACAAATAGTAAAATGATGAGAAAATTGGTTATTTCTGAACTATTATGGGCATTAGGTGCCTTCCCTGGTGGCTCAGAGGTAAAAGCATCTGCCTCTGATGCGGGAGACCTGGGTTCGATCTTGGGTCGGGAAGATCCCCTGGAGAAGGAAATGGTAACCCACTCCAGTATTCTTGCCTGGAGAATCCCATGGGCGTAGAAGCCTGGTAGGCTATGTCCACGGGGTCGCAAAGAGTCGGACACGACTGAGCGACTTCACTTCACTTCACTTGAGATGCCAGAGATGCTCAAAGGGCTCCAACAAAACCTTGGGTACACCAGGACCCAGAGACCCCACGAGGCGGTGCCAGACCTGACTCTGAGTGCCTGAATACCTCCTGCAGAGGCACAGGGCAGCAGCGGCCTTCCACAGGGGCAGGCGCTCTGCGTGCAGCAGACCTGCATCCCACAGTGTGTGGCATAAGCTCTTGGAGGAGGTCGCCATTAACCCCACCATAGAGCTACCGAGCAGACGACCCACAAACTGCAGAACAATGATACCAAAGAAATTCTCACACTGTTAAGAAAGTTCTAGAACCCACAGCAGATTTCCCAACCTGGGGATCTGGCAAAGGGGCTGAGAAACCCCAGGAAATTTGACTTTGGAGGCCAGTGAGATTTGATTCCAGAACTTACACAGGACTGGGGAGACAGACTCTTGGAGGGCACAAACAAAACCTTGTGCGTACCAGGACCCAGGAGAAAGGAGCAGTGACCCCACAGGAGACTGACCCAGACTTGCCTGTGAGTGTCCAGGACTCTCCAGTGGAGGTGAGGGTCAACAGTGGCCTGCTACAGGGTCAGGGGCACTGAGTGCAACAGTGTGTACACGTGACCCTTCGAAGGAGGTTGCCATTATCTTCATTATCTCCACCATAGTTTGGTCTCAGGTCAAACAACAGGGAGAGAACACAGCCCCACCCATCAACAGATAATTGGATTAAAGATTTACTGAGCATGGCCCCACCCATCAGAACAACACCTCAGTTTCCCCCTCCCATCAGGAAGCTTCCACAAGCCTCTCAACAGAGGGCTGACAGAATGAAAATCACAATCACAGACAACTAACCAAATTGATCACATAAACCACAGCCTTGTCTAACTCAATAAAACTATGAGACACGCTGTGTAGGGCCACCCAAGACAGACGGGTTATGGTGGAGAGTTCTGACAAAACGTGGTCCCCTGGAAAAGGCAATGGCAAGCCACTTTAGTATTCTTG
>SJYW01021103.1:254824-277419 GCA_006410735.1 Raphicerus campestris | reverse complement strand
GGGTCACAAAGAGCTGGACAGGACTGAAGCGACTGAGCACACGCACACAGGTACCCCCACTCCTCCCAAGTTTGCTTGATACTACTTTGCTTTTAGGAAAAACCTACATGAGTTATCTAGGAATGATCTACATTAGTTTTCTGTTTTTGCCAACAGAAAAAATCCAAACAGGCTTTTTCTTTTTATAAAAAAAAAAAAAGAGGGGCAGAAAATGAAAAATTCTCCATTGTTTTACACCATTTGGGCTTAGAAAGGTTTCCTAGGAACACTTTATGTCACAAGAGAGAGAAAAGCAATATCTCCCCTCTAGTTGTTAACAACCCCAAATGTCCCCAGGTACTGCCAAATATCGTGGGGAGAGTGCTACAGAATCATTCCCTGTTGAGAATCCGCAATATAAGGAATAGTTTTGATGCCACCAGAGAAAGGCCACAGGAAACTAATCGGCTCTCATCCTATCACACAGGCCCCCGGCAACTCCTTCCCTGTCAATAAAGCTGTCAAAAGATAGAATAGGCTTCCTGTACAGGATTTCAGGGAACTCTGGTCTAGAGTTAGAGTTCCCCGAAGGTGTACAGNATGTCCCCAGGTATTGCCAAATATCGTGGGGAGAGTGCTGCAGAATCATTCCCTGTTGAGAATCCGCAATATAAGGAATAGTTTTGATGCCACCAGAGAAAGGCCACAGGAAACTAATCAGCTCTCATCCTATCATACAGGCCCCCGGCAACTCCTTCCCTGTCAATAAAGTTGTCAAAAGATAGAATAGGCTTCCTGTACAGGATTTCAGGGAACTCTGGTCTAGAGTTAGAGTTCCCCGAAGGTGTACAGTAAAAACCTCTTTTACTTTTGGGTCAGGCACCTAAGTGAATGAACAGGCCTCAGCCCTGCATAAGGCACAGAGAATGACATGGGGATGGAGAGAGGGTATTCCAGGACTTTACTAACTAGCCACTCTGGCGGCAGCCTGATGGCCAACAGGCTCTCCAGAGCACAGTCTGCCTTCTTAGAACTCAGTACAACCACGGGTGAAGGAATGACTATGTTAAAAAATTTTTTTTAACTTTTTCGGCCACATCAAATGGCACACAGGATCTTAGTTTCCCAACCAGGGATTGAACCCATGCCCCCAGCAGCAGCGGCAGAGAGCCTTAACCACTGGCCCACCAGGGAAGTCCCAAGGAATGACTGTTTTATGCTGGTTGCCCACAGGCAGCTCGGCAGTCTGCGCATGTATCTGCAAGAAAAGGCACCCGGGTGTCCTGGCACTAAATAACTTCATGCCTTTTTAACATCACCGTCCTTCTCCCTGCCTGACCCTCCTCCATCAAGGAATAGAGCTGGGGTGGCATTTTTAATCGCTATATTCCTGGGGTGAATAATGGTCCTCCGCTGATCTGGTGTCTCAGTCAAAGTTAGATCTCACTGAAAGTTAAACCCTTTTAGTCCCGCTTCCACGAGCACTGTGATGGCAGGAAGCCAGCCTGGTACCTCAGGCTTAATGGATTTCCTATAATAAACCCCAGACATCAGAGCAGCGCAAAACCCTTCCCATCAGGGATCCTGTCATATGCTGCCTGGTAACAAGGGCCACAGGCAAGGCAGACGACAGACATATGGTCCAGAGGGGCTGGAACACTGGCCAAGCTGAAAGCATTTGGAGGGGCTCGCTTGGACCCTGCTCTCCTTACCTCTATCTCCCTGGAAACAGAGTGGCTTCCATCTGGTCACCCCAAACCCTTTCCAACACTAACCTGTCAACACTGTGAAATAAGCATATGCTCAGGCACTGACTAGGGAGGCGAACGATTCAAGGTCACATGGAAAAATCTTGAAGAAGTTGAAAAAGATTTTCATGTTCTCATTTCCCCTCCAAGGCAACAACATCTGGCCATCACTTCACCCTTATTAAGAGAAAATCCCCCAATCTTGGTAAGTTTCACTTTTTTGGCTACTCCTCATTTTTGCACACAAAATTGGTCTTTAAAATTTTAATTAAAGAGGTTACACAAGACACAAAGATTTTTCATCTGTGGAACGAAAGATGGTCATTGTATCTGAGATAAAGGATAAGAAAGAAAGAAAATAATCTTCACCATGATCAAGAGAAAAAGCAGTCATGATTCTGAAGTTTGGGAAATTAAAAAAAAATCCCAAGAATTTCAGGTCATTTAAAACAGTATTCCTATTTTTAGATTTCATAAGGTTTTAACCAAGTTTCATTTTAACAGAAAAGGTCTGGACATTCTCTATAATCTTTTATTTCTCTTTTTACTTCTGGTTTTCCTTTGCCTCCAAAAGATCAGCCAATGAGAACATTCTTGTTGTGTTTCTCTCTCTCTTTTTTTTTTTTTTTAATTTAGTTTCCTATCTGAACCACTGTATCTTTTCCATAGACTTTGTGAAAGTTAGTTTTGCATGCCAATTTGGCTACATTACCACATCCAGTGATTCAATTAAACACTAATTTAGGTGCTGCCTTGAAGGTATTTTATAGATGGGGTTAATATTTATAGTCAGTTGACCTTGTATGTATGACCAGTCGTGTCTGACACTTTATGACCCCATGGACTGTAGCCCTCTAGGCTCCTCTCTCCACGGGAATTCTCCAAGCAAGAATACTGGAGTGGGTCGCCATTCCCTTCTCCAGGGGATCTTCCCTGACCCAGGGATTGAACTCAGGCCTCCTGCATTGCAGGCTGATTCTTTACTAGTCTGAGTTACCAGGGAAACCCTACCTGCAGGGTCTGGTAGAAGAAAAATTGGTAGAAATCTGTTTTCTTTCCTTCTGAACTTAGATTAGCAAGAGAAAATATCTGGGGAACTAGTCTCTTAGACAGCCACTCTGACACGGAACCTGTTCCTCCCTGAGCCGGTCACTGTTTGTCTGTGTTTTTATGTCACTTGTCATAATAAGGCAGAACAGCAAGCACAGGCCCTATCAATCTGCTGTTCCAGCCGGCCTCACAGGCTGGTGAGTTAATGGTTCTCAGTAGACAGGCATCCGTTTAGACCAACTTCGCTGTGAGTTCCCCAAGTGAAAAACCAGATGAGGTGTTTCCTTTTTTCACCTTGCTCTGTGTCCTGAGAGCTTGGCCTTAGGACCATCTGGAGAGTGCCATTACAGGAGGAGGAGAGGGCATCGGAGGATGAGATGGTTGGATGGCCTCACTGACTCCATGGACATGCGTTTGAGCAAGCCCCAGGAAGGGCAGGGAATCCTGGAGTGCTGCGGTCCGTGGGGTGGCAAAGAGTGGAGCACTGAACACCTCGAGACCAGTCACAGAGACTGGATAAGGCTCTGAAGCACACGCTCACGAGCAGCGCTTTCTGTGTCCAGCTGTGCCAGTTCTTGGGGAGTTTGGAAGAAGGAGATCCAGTTCATAAGGGGCTTTGCTGTCTCAGTCCACACTGCTTTGCTAATGCTGGAAAAATCCCATCCAGGAGCTTCTGCCAGGTGTCACAGGTTTCTATCTGGAGACATGGTCTTCACTATATCATTCCTATCACCTGTTACAAAGAAGGGCTTTTACTTTCTTAGACTCACTCTCAGAGTCAACTTCTGGATCTCGTGAGGACTGCCTACTCTTCTGCGAGACACCTCTCGTATCTCCAGTTAAGCCATAAAAAAGGCTCATTGGTTTGAGTCATTATTTGAGATTAAAATGGGATCCTTACTCGTCAGTGGCCAGATGATGAATCCTTTGAATTGGTATTTTTAAAAAGAAAAAAATTTAGAGAGCTATTATCCTAAAACCAAATTAAAAAGTGGATTAAAAAAAANAAAAAAAAAAAAGAGGGGCAGAAAATGAAAAATTCTCCATTGTTTTACACCATTTGGGCTTAGAAAGGTTTCCTAGGAACACTTTATGTCACAAGAGAGAGAAAAGCAATATCTCCCCTCTAGTTGTTAACAACCCAAAATGTCCCCAGGTATTGCCAAATATCGTGGGGAGAGTGCTGCAGAATCATTCCCTGTTGAGAATCCGCAATATAAGGAATAGTTTTGATGCCACCAGAGAAAGGCCACAGGAAACTAATCGGCTCTCATCCTATCACACAGGCCCCCGGCAACTCCTTCCCTGTCAATAAAGTTGTCAAAAGATAGAATAGGCTTCCTGTACAGGATTTCAGGGAACTCTGGTCTAGAGTTAGAGTTCCCCGAAGGTGTACAGTAAAAACCTCTTTTACTTTTGGGTCAGGCACCTAAGTGAATGAACAGGCCTCAGCCCTGCATAAGGCACAGAGAATGACATGGGGATGGAGAGAGGGTATTCCAGGACTTTACTAACTAGCCACTCTGGCGGCAGCCTGATGGCCAACAGGCTCTCCAGACCACAGTCTGCCTTCTTAGAACTCAGTACAACCACGGGTGAAGGAATGACTATGTTAAAAAAATTTTTTTAACTTTTTTGGCCACATCAAGTGGCACACAGGATCTTAGTTTCCCAACCAGGGATTGAACCCATGCCCCCAGCAGCAGCGGCAGAGAGCCTTAACCACTGGCCCACCAGGGAAGTCCCAAGGAATGACTGTTTTATGCTGGTTGCCCACAGGCAGCTCGGCAGTCTGCGCACGTATCTGCAAGAAAAGGCACCCGGGTGTCCTGGTACTAAATAACTTCATGCCTTTTTAACATCACCGTCCTTCTCCCTGCCTGACCCTCCTCCATCAAGGAATAGAGCTGGGGTGGCATTTTTAATCGCTATATTCCTGGGGTGAATAATGGTCCTCCGCTGATCTGGTGTCTCAGTCAAAGTTAGATCTCACTGAAAGTTAAACCCTTTTAGTCCCGCTTCCACGAGCACTGTGATGGCAGGAAGCCAGCCTGGTACCTCAGGCTTAATGGATTTCCTATAATAAACCCCAGACATCAGAGCAGCGCAAAACCCTTCCCATCAGGGATCCTGTCATATGCTGCCTGGTAACAAGGGCCACAGGCAAGACAGACGACAGACATATGGTCCAGAGGGGCTGGAACACTGGCCAAGCTGAAAGCATTTGGAGGGGCTCGCTTGGACCCTGCTCTCCTTACCTCTATCTCCCTGGAAACAGAGTGGCTTCCATCTGGTCACCCCAAACCCTTTCCAACACTAACCTGTCAACACTGTGAAATAAGCATATGCTCAGGCACTGACTAGGGAGGCGAACGATTCAAGGTCACATGGAAAAATCTTGAAGAAGTTGAAAAAGATTTTCATGTTCTCATTCCCCCTCCAAGGCAACAACATCTGGCCATCACTTCACCCTTATTAAGAGAAAATCCCCCAATCTTGGTAAGTTTCACTTTTTTGGCTACTCCTCATTTTTGCACACAAAATTGGTCTTTAAAATTTTAATTAAAGAGGTTACACAAGACACAAAGATTTTTCATCTTTGGAACGAAAGACGGTCATTGTATCTGAGATAAAGGAT
The DNA here is from genome assembly GCA_006410735.1 of Raphicerus campestris. Lineage (NCBI taxonomy): Eukaryota > Metazoa > Chordata > Mammalia > Artiodactyla > Bovidae > Raphicerus > Raphicerus campestris. The sequence goes on along the minus strand of SJYW01021103.1, from coordinate 272,004 downwards.
AAGAAAGAAAGAAAATAATCTTCACCATGATCAAGAGAAAAAGCAGTCATGATTCTGAAGTTTGGGAAATTAAAAAAAAAAATCCCAAGAATTTCAGGTCATTTAAAACAGTATTCCTATTTTTAGATTTCATAAGGTTTTAACCAAGTTTCATTTTAACAGAAAAGGTCTGGACATTCTCTATAATCTTTTATTTCTCTTTTTACTTCTGGTTTTCCTTTGCCTCCAAAAGATCAGCCAATGAGAACATTCTTGTTGTGTTTCTCTCTCTCTCTCTCTTTTTTTTTTTTTTTAATTTAGTTTCCTATCTGAACCACTGTATCTTTTCCATAGACTTTGTGAAAGTTAGTTTTACATGCCAATTTGGCTACATTACCACATCCAGTGATTCAATTAAACACTAATTTAGGTGCTGCCTTGAAGGTATTTTATAGATGGGGTTAATATTTATAGTCAGTTGACCTTGTATGTATGACCAGTCGTGTCTGACACTTTATGACCCCATGGACTGTAGCCCTCTAGGCTCCTCTCTCCACGGGAATTCTCCAAGCAAGAATACTGGAGTGGGTCGCCATTCCCTTCTCCAGGGGATCTTCCCTGACCCAGGGATTGAACTCAGGCCTCCTGCATTGCAGGCTGATTCTTTACTAGTCTGAGTTACCAGGGAAACCCTACCTGCAGGGTCTGGTAGAAGAAAAATTGGTAGAAATCTGTTTTCTTTCCTTCTGAACTTAGATTAGCAAGAGAAAATATCTGGGGAACTAGTCTCTTAGACAGCCACTCTGACACGGAACCTGTTCCTCCCTGAGCCGGTCACTGTTTGTCTGTGTTTTTATGTCACTTGTCATAATAAGGCAGAACAGCAAGCACAGGCCCTATCAATCTGCTGTTCCAGCCGGCCTCACAGGCTGGTGAGTTAATGGTTCTCAGTAGACAGGCATCCGTTTAGACCAACTTCGCTGTGAGTTCCCCAAGTGAAAAACCAGATGAGGTGTTTCCTTTTTTCACCTTGCTCTGTGTCCTGAGAGCTTGGCCTTAGGACCATCTGGAGAGTGCCATTACAGGAGGAGGAGAGGGCATCGGAGGATGAGATGGTTGGATGGCCTCACTGACTCCATGGACATGCGTTTGAGCAAGCCCCAGGAAGGGCAGGGAATCCTGGAGTGCTGCGGTCCGTGGGGTGGCAAAGAGTGGAGCACTGAACACCTCGAGACCAGTCACAGAGACTGGATAAGGCTCTGAAGCACACGCTCACGAGCAGCGCTTTCTGTGTCCAGCTGTGCCAGTTCTTGGGGAGTTTGGAAGAAGGAGATCCAGTCCATAAGGGGCTTTGCTGTCTCAGTCCACACTGCTTTGCTAATGCTGGAAAAATCCCATCCAGGAGCTTCTGCCAGGTGTCACAGGTTTCTATCTGGAGACATGGTCTTCACTATATCATTCCTATCACCTGTTACAAAGAAGGGCTTTTACTTTCTTAGACTCACTCTCAGAGTCAACTTCTGGATCTCGTGAGGACTGCCTACTCTTCTGTGAGACACCTCTCGTATCTCCAGTTAAGCCATAAAAAAGGCTCATTGGTTTGAGTCATTATTTGAGATTAAAATGGGATCCTTACTCGTCAGTGGCCAGATGATGAATCTTTTGAATTGGTATTTTTAAAAAGAAAAAAATTTAGAGAGCTATTATCCTAAAACCAAATTAAAAAGTGGATTAAAAAAAATATATATATATATCCAAGAACAGAGGAGCCTAGTGGGCTACAGTCCTTGGGCTCACAAAGAATCAGACAGGACTGAGCAACTAACACTTTCACTTTCTTTCACACGCATATATAATACATATGAGCTAACCTTAAGGACATATCAACTGGATAAAGGAACAAAAACTAGGCTTAAAACAAAAAAATCAAATGTAAATATAGTCTCAGCAATTCCCCAGGTCCTCCTGGATCAGAAATAATCAGAAAATGGATCAGCTGGAAGCTAATATTCAAAGGTTAATAGAAGTCACTGCGTTTGTCTTAAAACCTCCACAACCTGAAGTGCAAGTCAAGGCACACGTATCTTCATCAATTCCCAAACCCTGTCCTTTCCTCTCAAAATGCTTGCAGACAGCCATGACACTGGAATCAAAACTGTCCATTACTGAAAAAAAAATTGAATAATAATTCCTCTAAGACTGGAGAGTAGATAAATATGCTCCAACATTCATAGGGGAAAGCATCTTTCCTATCTCTGTCCTTTGAAGGTGTAAATCCTACTGTGTCTTTAAAATGTAAACACAGCCCATAGTTACCTGAGAATAAAAGGAAAACGAAGGGGGTGGGAGAAAGTCTTTTTATTTTATTTTTCTGCTCTGGATTTTTTAAAATATAAATTTATTTATTTTAATTGGAGGCTAATTACAATATTGTATGGATTTTGCCATACCTCAACATGGATCCTCCACGGGTGTCCACGTGTTTTTAAACAGAAATTTACTCACAGTCCCCTTAAGATTGCTTGTCAAAGGCGAAAACAAATCTTAGAAATATTCTCCACAAAGAATAAAAGACTTTAGCCACCACAGAGCTAACTTTATTCTAACTGTTAGTTACAAACTAGTGAATTTCATTTCGCACCTGACTCGTGGCTAAAAGTTTAAAATGGAAAGTAAGAGATCTCTGCCTCTGTCAGTCTACATGTCAATGTATGTATATTCTAGGCATGGTATTTTTCTGCCTTCTGATGATACTGCCAAAATTGTTTTGTAAAAGAGCTCTATTTAATTGGCTTAAAGACAAAGAAGTGCTTATATGAATAAAGTATAAGAGAAACCAACCCAAATGCTTTACAAGTTCCCATGATCTAAGGTTAACCTTCAGGAAGCTGGAGCTAGTTTAAGGATGTTGGTTTAAATTAAAGCAGGCATACTTTACAATGACTNATTTAATTGGCTTAAAGACAAAGAAGTGCTTATATGAATAAAGTATAAGAGAAACCAACCCAAATGCTTTACAAGTTCCCATGATCTAAGGTTAACCTTCAGGAAGCTGGAGCTAGTTTAAGGATGTTGGTTTAAATTAAAGCAGGCATACTTTACAATGACTGAAACTGAATATAATAGAAATACGCAACTTTTATAGTACCTGAGCTTATTGATCAAATAAGTTCACATTACAAAATCTGTTAGCAAAGAAAGTAANGAAGCAGTATTACTGAGGATTAAGCTCTTTTCTCCCTAAATCAGTGTTCAACATTATACTTCCAGGCTATGTCTCTTAATACCTTCTTTGATTGGTGTTACTGGATTATTGCAACCCAATCCTGAGCCTTATTATCACAAGAAAGCTTAAAATAGCAGATAAGAAACCTATAATAAGCAGCAGATAGAAAAAGCTAACTAAATAATAGTTCTTGTGAATGCCATGTGGAGCCAAACACACGAGTATTTGCCTGAATTAAATTATATGATGCATTTCCAGAAGGTAATGTACAGTAGAAGTGAGAAATAGATTTAAGGGCCTAGATCTGATAGATACAGTGCCTGAAGATATATGGCATGAGGTTTGTGACACTGTAGGAGACAGGGATCAAGACCATCCCCATGGAAAAGAAATGCAAAACAGCAAAATGGCTGTCTGGAGAGGCCTTACTAATAGCTATGAAAAGAAGATAATGTGAAAAGCAAAAGAGAGATGTGTATAAGAGACAGTAGTATACCCTGGCCAATATCAATGGGTGAATAACTATACAAGTTCTTAGGCACATTATTGCATTTCTATAAGCTTACTCTTTATATTTATTCAAAGGAAAAAAACAGGTAGAAAACAAACAAAAAATACATTGTAGTATTTGAACTGTTGAGAATTCTCATGCTTTTGCAGTGTTGGATTTCTGGCTGGATTGATTTTTATTTAACAGGAGACAAAAGATTATGTAATGCTCATAAAAAATACATGATCCCTGCTTCAACACATGGCATCATTAGAAGCAGTATTACTGAGGATTAAGCTCTTTTCTCCCTAAATCAGTGTTCAACATTATACTTCCAGGCTATGTCTCTTAATACCTTCTTTGATTGGTGTTACTGGATTATTGCAACCCAATCCTGAGCCTTATTATCACAAGAAAGCTTAAAATAGCAGATAAGAAACCTATAATAAGCAGCAGATAGAAAAAGCTAACTAAATAATAGTTCTTGTGAATGCCATGTGGAGCCAAACACACGAGTATTTGCCTGAATTAAATTATATGATGCATTTCCAGAAGGTAATGTACAGTAGAAGTGAGAAATAGATTTAAGGGCCTAGATCTGATAGATACAGTGCCTGAAGATATATGGCATGAGGTTTGTGACACTGTAGGAGACAGGGATCAAGACCATCCCCATGGAAAAGAAATGCAAAACAGCAAAATGGCTGTCTGGAGAGGCCTTACTAATAGCTATGAAAAGAAGATACGTGAAAAGCAAAAGAGAAAAGGAAAGATATAAGCATCTGAATGCAGAGTGCCAAAGAATAGCAAGAAGAGGTAAGAAAGCTTTCTTCAGCGATCAATGCAAAGAACTAGAGGAAAACAACAGAATGGGAAAGACTAGAGATCTCTTCAAGAAAATTAGAGACACCAAGGGAACATTTCATGCAAAGATGGGCTCGATAAAGGACAGAAATGATATGGACCTAACAGAAGCAGAAGATATTAAGAAGAGGTGGCAAGAATACATGGAAGAACTGTACAAAAAAGATCTTCACGACTCAGATAATCATGATGATGTGATCAATAATCTAGAGCCAGATATCTTGGAATGTGAAGTCAAATGGGCCTTAGAAAGCATCACTATGAACAAAGCTAGTGGAGGTGATGGAATTCCAGTTGAGCTATTTCAAATCCTGAAAGATGATGCTGTGAAAGTGCTGCACTCAATATGCCAGCAAATTTGGAAAACTCAGCAGTGGCCACAGGACTGGAAAAGGTCAGTTTTCATTCCAATCCCAAAGAAAGGCAATGCCAAAGAATGCTCAAACTACCGCACAATTGCACTCATCTCACATGCTAGTAAAGTAATGCTCAAAATTCTCCAAGCCAGGCTTCAGCAATACGTGAACCGTGAACTCCCTGATGTTCAAGCTGGTTTTAGAAAAGGCAGAGGAACCAGAGATCAAATTGCCAACATCCGCTGGATCATGGAAAAAGCAAGAGAGTTCCAGAAAAACATCTATTTCTGCTTTATTGACTATGCCAAAGCCTTTGACTGTGTGGATCACAATAAACTGTGGAAAATTCTGAAAGAGATGGGAATACCAGACCACCTGACCTGCCTCTTGAGAAATCTGTATGCAGGTCAGGAAGCAACAGTTAGAACTGGACATGGAACAACAGACTGGTTCCAAATAGGAAAAGGAGTACGTCAAGGCTGTATATTGTCACCCTGCTTATTTAACTTCTATGCAGAGTACATCCTGAGAAACACTGGACTGGAAGACACACAAGCTGGAACCAAGATTCCTGGGAGAAATATCAATAACCTCAGATATGCAGATGACACCACCCTTATGGCAGAAAGTGAAGAGGAACTAAAAAGACTCTAGATGAATGTGAAAGAGGAGAGTGAAAAAGTTGGCTTAAAGCTCAACATTCAGAAAACGAAGATCACGGCATCTGGTCCCATCACTTTATGGTAAATAGATGGGGAAAGAATGGAAACAGTGTCACACTTTATTTTTGGGGGCTCCAAAATCACTGCAGATGGTGACTGCAGCCATGAAATTAAAAGATGTTTACTCCTTGGAAGAAAAGTTATGACCAACCTAGATAGCATATTCAAAAGCAGAGACATTACTTTGCTGACTAAGGTCCATCTAGTCAAGGCTATGGTTTTTCCTATGGTTGTGTATGGATGTGAGAGTTGGACTGTGAAGAAGGCTGAGTGCTGAAGAATTGATGCTTTTGAACTGTGGTGTTGGAGAAGACTCTTGAGAGTGCCTTGGACTGCAAGGAGATCCAACCAGTCCATTCTGAAGGAGATCAACCCTGGGATTTCTTTGGAAGGAATGATGCTAAAGCTGAAACTCCAGTACTTTGGCCAACTCATGCGAAGAGTTAACACATTGGAAAATATTCTGATGCTGGGAGGGATTGGGGGCAGAAGGAGAAAGGGACGACCGAGGCTGAGATGGCTGGATGGCATCACGGACTCGATGGATGTGAGTCTGAGTGAACTCTGGGATATGGTGATGATCAGGGAGGCCTGGTGTGCTGCGGTTCATGGGGTCGCAAAGAGTCGGACACGACTGAATGGCTGAACTGAACTGAGTCAAGACTATGGTTTTTCTAGTAGTCATGTATGGATATGAAGAGTTGGACTGTGAAGAAAGATAAGCGCTGAAGAATTGATGCTTTTGAATTGTGGTGTTAGATAAGACTCTTGAGAGTCTCTTGGACTGCAAGAAGATCCAAGCAGTCTATTCTAAAGGAAATCAGTCCTGAATATTCATTGGAAGGACTGATGTTGAAGCTGAAACTCCAATACTCTGGCCACCTGATGCAAAGAACTGGAAAAGACACTGATGCTCCGAAAGATTGAAGGCAGGTGGAGAACGGGACGACAGAGGATGAGATGGTTGGATGGCATCACTAACTCAATGGATATGAGTTTGAGTAACCTCCAGGAGTTGGTGATGACAGGGAGGCCTGGCGTGCAGGAGTCATGGGGTTGCAGAGTTGGACATGACTGAGAGACTGAACTGAACTGAACTGAAGGGGTCATAATATGTACTTTAAAAAGCATGTATAAAAATGTTTCTGGTGTTAAAAAGTAAAAATTGAAATTTAAAAAAAGCATGTATATTTTAAAAGTGTGTGTACACATACACACATATATAGGTATATAGGCACACACACATATATACAAACATCTATGTACATGTGTATGTACAATATATGTATATGTATATATTAATATATGAGAGCTAGGTAATCATGCATACACTTATATCACATAAAATATTGCATATAAAATCATATTTTAACAATTAGGGTGGTAATGAACTTTAAAGGCTAAAATTAGATGGTTTTAACTTTATTTAAATTTCGAGTTTTCTCAGCACTCCTCCACACATATGAAACAGTCTTCAGAAACGCATGAAGATGCCGATAAGAACAGTGACAATGATGATACTGCCCACTTCCATGTGGACACTGGCCTCAGTTCTCAGGTGGGCCCTACCGTCCTTAAGAAATATCTTATATTCAAATGAAGAGCAAATACTAGGCTTCAGTGATCCACAAGGAAAGACCATGTTATCTCGTTGAGTAGCTTGGATTATCTGCAATTTTAGCTCCACATACTGGGGAGTCCCTACCAAGGACTGGCTGAATGAGAAATGAATGGCACTGTCACATGGAGTGAAGTAAGTCAGAAGGAAAAAAACAGAGAAGGTATATTGATGCATATGTGGAATCTGAAAAAAATGGTCTAGATGATCTTACTTACAAAGCAGAAATAAAAGACACAGAGAAAAAAGGTACGAATATCAAAAGGAAAAAGGGAGGATGAATGAGTTGAGAGATTAGGATTGGACATATATACCCTATTGCTACTATGGAAAAATAATGAGATAACTAAAATAGATGACTAATATAGATAACCAAAATAGATGACTACTGTATAGCACAGGCAACCTTACTCAGTACTCTGCGGTGACTAAATGGGGGGGAATCCAAAAAAGAGAAGATACATGCTGACGCACTCTGCGGTACAGCAGAGACTAACAGAACAGTGTTAAGCAGCCAGACTCCAATAAACGTTCTTTAAAAAGAAGTGAATGGGGGGTTGAAATTAAGAGGCAGAAGAGACTGAGCTGCAAATCATCTCACTTAACAGAGGAGCAAACAACTTTTACAGAGAAGACAAATTGTGTAAAATGCGATGCCAAAACTGTTTTCAGAATGTGAACTTATGCATTTAAAAACACGTTTTACAACTATGGCTTCTATTTCCTAATAAAGACATGTAGTTATAATTTTTTAAATATCGACTCCTGACAAATAAACAGAACCGGAGTTTAGATTATTTTTGCTCTCAAATTTGTGGATTGATTCAAAATACACTTACAGCACTGTGAGACTATTTTCCTGGCAGAATTATGCCATTTCTTCCTCTGATCACTGATCATCTAAAGTGGAAAACACTGCGCCATAGCCACTCAAATTAAAGGTACTCATCAGTTATGACATAATTTATTAGCATTGGATAGTGGAGTTATTTGATAACGTTGTTACTCTATCAGCATCTAGATTTATTTTTAATGTATTATTTTGAGAAAGGAAGTACTTCTCAGCATTTTGTATGTCTTTTGCATTAAGATCCACAATAAAAATATATCTTAGACTTACAGAGACACACACACACACTCACACACATATATATTTCTATGTCTGACACCACTTTTCCAAGACACCAAGCCAAACTTTGCTTACTATTGGCTGCATAGTCACTTTAGTCTACCTTATTCAATCTTTGTAATGCTAGTCAACAATCCCTAAGCTGATTTGACTGCTCACTCACGGGTGGTCCCCAGTTGGAAAACAAACTGTACTAATCCAATCAGGCCACGGATCCCTGAATTCAATAGGAAATTAAAAGATAGAGGAGACTCTATAAACAGAATGCATCTATCTCATAAGAATACAGAAAGTCATGCTAATCAGTTAGACTCAAAGGGCTACAGTATTAAAACGCATATGGGCAAAATATCTATTTCCTTATTTATGAGAAGAATACCAGAATTACAAACATAAGCAGATAAAATCTAGGATGTGTTAGTACCTGGGCCAAATCCAGGCCACCTTCACCATTTGTAAGGACTGCCAGATAGACATGGCTTTAAGAGATAAACATTTACAATAAAATTGATGACAGGGAACATTCAAACCTTGAACCCCGGTTACAGAAATGTTATCTTTCCCAAATAACCCCATTCTTATCGACAGACATCCATTAAAAAATGTTATCATTATATTTCAGATTTCATTAATGATGATTTTGTAGAAATCTGTTTCTGTTCTTATGTAGGTATCTAAGTAACTTGTCCCTTGGCCTACAAAGACTAAAATATTGACTATCTGACCCATTTACAGAAAGTTTGCCAATCCATGCATAAGAGTGTCATTTTTTTTAAAGAAAATTTTACATGGAAATCTCTCAGTTGGTGCTTTTTCCCTTTAATTTTTCAAAAATTAATTTTTATTGAAGGGTGAGTTGCTATATAATATTGTGTCAGTTCCTACTGCACAGCAAAGTGAATCAGCTAGACATAGCACATGCTGTCGCTGCTGCTGCTGCTAAGTTGTTCCAGTCATGTCCGACTCTCATGCGACCCCATAGGCGGCTGCCCACCAGGCTCTCCCATCCCTGGGATTCTCCAGGCAAGAACACTGGAGTGGGTTGCCATTTCCTTCTCCAATGCGTGAAAGTGAAGTCGCTCAGTCGTGTCCAACTCTTAGTGACCCCATGGACTGCAGCTCACCAGGCTCTTCCGTCCCTGAGATTCTCCAGGCAAGTGGGGTGCCATTGCCTTTTCCGATACATAGTACATACACGCCCTCTTTTTTGGACTTTCCTTCCATTCAGGTCACCACAGAGCACCACGTAGTGTCTCCTGCGCTGTACGGTTGGTTCTCATCACATACACATTTTATCTGTGGCTGTTGTTATTAGTTGCTAAGTCCTGTCCAACTCTTTGCGACCCCATGCACTGCAGCCCACCAAGCTCCTCTGTCCATGGAACTCTCCAGGCCAGAATACTGGAGTGGGTTGCCGTTTCTTTCTTCAGGGAATCTTCCTGACCCAGGGATCCAACCCACATCTCCTGCATTGCCAGGTGGACTCTTCACCACTGAACCACCAAGGAAGCTCTATGTGATTCACACATCATTATCAATAGTGTTTACATATCAACTCCAACATGAGAGTGTCATTTTAATGCCTGCACTCTCTGGTGCCCAGGTGAGCACACAGGTGACAGATGCTCCAGGTTCATGATTAAGCTCAGGAATCCCCCCTCCCAACCTTTCCCACCCTCCAGCTCCAGATGTGAAATAATCCCTTTGGTTCTTTGGAAAACCATTCCTCTGAAAGGGAGAATCTCTTTGCAACCAAGGCAACTCAGATGTGAAAAACAACTTTGCTTTTGTTTTATTAAGAGCCGTAAGCTCAGAGGGAAGTTGGGCTTTTCTCTCAATGAAATTACTTCTCACCTAACTCCTGTGATGTCACAGAAGGAGCTCGAGCTGCAGCAGGAGAACGTGTACTTAATCAGCATCTCAGTAAAATGAATACTTCCTGTCTCCTCACCACGGCAACTGCATCCTGAATAACTGCTGCTTATGGGCCCAGAAAAATGGGGTTATTGAACAACCTCATGTTTATTACATTTAAGAAATTCTCATTTGTTTTCAGGTTGACATGAAGCAGCAAGCTGGTTGGGCTCTCTCTGTGTGTATATTTTCCACTAGGAAAAAAAAAAGCTTGACTCTATCCTGATAAACAGTAAATTTTCCTTAAAAGATGTCTTGCCCTTTTGGGTATTAAGATTTTAAAATTGAGCACCGGATAAACACGATTTGAATGAACACACAAATTTTCCAGGGAGTATTTACATTTTCTGCTTTTAATTTTTACCATGTTTTACTTTGACTGCTCCTGTTTCTTTTTCTCATCTAAAATTGTCTTAAATACTTCCCTTTAGAACATGCTTAATGGAAAACCCTGAAAATACACTGCCATCAAAATTCATCTCTTGTTCTCCTATTAAGAGGGCCTCCCTGGTGGCTCAGTGGTAAAGAATCTGTCTGCGATGCAGGAGATAGGGTTCGATCTGTGGGTCGGGAAGATCCCCTGGAAGAAGAAATAGCAACTCACTTCAGTATTCTTGCCTGGGAAATCCCATGGACAGAGGAGCCCAGTGGGTACAGTCCATGGGGTCCCAAGAGTCGGACATGACTTAGCAACAACAACTCATATCAACCAGGGAGTGAGCCAAGGTGTTCCTTACTGGTATATCAACAACTGTGTTACTTACCTTGTAGGCAGTATTTTACAACTTCATGAAAATCTTAATTTTCATATGACATATATTAATTAAAGCCTTGTTATGAAGGCCTTGGCTTTACATGAGTGTGCCAATTTGTACATCTGCTTTGGGTGTTTATTAAATTTTTGTTGATCGTATGTCTGTTTTCACAACAAATAATTTTTTCCTGTAAAATCACTATGTTGTTAGATCTTCATTTCATGTGAACACACAGTGAGGCTAATAATAAAAATGTTAGAGAAAACTATAATATTAAAAAAAAAATTGCAGTCAAACATATTTTGGAGAGCGATTAGAAAACAAACATGTAGAAACAGAACAATTTCCACAAAAAGCTGCTTGGTGTAAAAAAGACAGTAGCAAAAAATTTCACCAGAACAAGATTTGTTCAAGATTTATTTAACATGGTCTTGGTGCATAGATTAAATTAAGTGTAATCTCTTTGGAAACAGATTTTTAACTCGACTAGTCAAGCCTAATAATTAATGATTGTTTTCTCCCTGAATAAAATACAGCTTCCCCGAACAAATTATAGCTCCTGTTTGCTCTTTGGCCTTGTATAAAAATATGGTTTTTTTTTTTTCCCCAAACAAAGGTTTTGTTGTTGTTAAACAACGAATTGGTTTTCTATGCCCAAGAATTAGGAAGATGTAACGCTACAGATGTACAAGAAAGTTCTTGAAGTTTTTGTTGTTCATAGCTGAGGCACATCTCAAAACTCTCTGCACTGAAATGAAACAGTGCACGCTGGGCTGGACTGACATTGGTCCTCTCAGGGCGTTTCACCAGTTTCAGCCACGTCATGATGGGGGCTCTGAGGAGGAGGTCAGAGAGCCGGCTCTCCCGCCTCTGCCTGAGGCAAGCCCGCCCAGCCCGGTCACCACAAGCTGCAAGTGCTTTCCGTGTAGGTCGATCCGTTTAATCCTCACACAAGTCTGTGGGGGAGGTGCTGTCATCCTCACTTCACAGACGGGGAAACTGAGGCCCAGAGGACGTGACTCAAGGTCACGGGGAGAGCGAGCAGCAGGGGCGGGATTCAAGCCCCGGCATCTCGTGCCAGACGCAGGCCTCTCGACTCCCTCACAGCTCCGTCTCTCTCTCTTCTTTAAAATGAATTTTGACTGGACACGGCTGCTTCACAGGGTGGTGTTCATGTCTGCTGTGCCCCGAAGGGAATCAGCTGCACGGACACATACATCCCCTCTTGAAGATTCCGTCCCGTTTAGGCCGCCGGAGAGTATTAAGGAGAGTTCCCTGTGCCATACAGGAGGTTCCTGTTAATTATCCTTTTTCTGTAGGGTAGTGGCATATCTGTCAATCTCAGCCCCCCTCTCCTTTCCCCCATGGTAACCCGAAGTTTCTTCTCTACATCTGTGCCTCTATTTCTGTGTTACAAATAAGTTCACCTGTACCATTTTCCCAGGTTCCACACGTAAGCATTAGATGATAACAGCCCTGTCTCTTGATCAGCACTCAGGTTCAAGAGCGGGGCGTGGTGAAGTCAGAACAGGAGCCCAGCTTCTGACTTCTGCTCTGTCTTCGCCCTCAAGCCAGTGAGAGAAGCGCAGATAAGACAGTCATGGGACAGGGGCACCAGGGCCAGATCCTGCCCCTGTGGGTTTCCAGCTCAGTGCTGGGCCAAGTCAGGGACTCATCCCGGTTCTCAGNGTTGTTAGATCTTCATTTCATGTGAACACACAGTGAGGCTAATAATAAAAATGTTACAGAAAACTATAATATTAAAAAAAAAAACTTCAGTTTTTTTTTTTCAAACTAAAAATTGCAGTCAAACATATTTTGGAGAGCGATTAGAAAACAAACATGTAGAAACAGAACAATTTCCACAAAAAGCTGCTTGGTGTAAAAAAGACAGTAGCAAAAAATTTCACCAGAACAAGATTTGTTCAAGATTTATTTAACATGGTCTTGGTGCATAGATTAAATTAAGTGTAATCTCTTTGGAAACAGATTTTTAACTCGACTAGTCAAGCCTAATAATTAATGATTGTTTTCTCCCTGAATAAAATACAGCTTCCCCGAACAAATTATAGCTCCTGTTTGCTCTTTGGCCTTGTATAAAAATATGGTTTTTTTTTTTTCCCCAAACAAAGGTTTTGTTGTTGTTAAACAACGAATTGGTTTTCTATGCCCAAGAATTAGGAAGATGTAACGCTACAGATGTACAAGAAAGTTCTTGAAGTTTTTGTTGTTCATAGCTGAGGCACATCTCAAAACTCTCTGCACTGAAATGAAACAGTGCACGCTGGGCTGGACTGACATTGGTCCTCTCAGGGCGTTTCACCAGTTTCAGCCACGTCATGATGGGGGCTCTGAGGAGGAGGTCAGAGAGCCGGCTCTCCCGCCTCTGCCTGAGGCAAGCCCGCCCAGCCCGGTCACCACAAGCTGCAAGTGCTTTCCGTGTAGGTCGATCCGTTTAATCCTCACACAAGTCTGTGGGGGAGGTGCTGTCATCCTCACTTCACAGACGGGGAAACTGAGGCCCAGAGGACGTGACTCAAGGTCACGGGGAGAGCGAGCAGCAGGGGCGGGATTCAAGCCCCGGCATCTCGTGCCAGACGCAGGCCTCTCGACTCCCTCACAGCTCCGTCTCTCTCTCTTCTTTAAAATGAATTTTGACTGGACACGGCTGCTTCACAGGGTGGTGTTCATGTCTGCTGTGCCCCGAAGGGAATCAGCTGCACGGACACATACATCCCCTCTTGAAGATTCCGTCCCGTTTAGGCCGCCGGAGAGTATTAAGGAGAGTTCCCTGTGCCATACAGGAGGTTCCTGTTAATTATCCTTTTTCTGTAGGGTAGTGGCATATCTGTCAATCTCAGCCCCCCTCTCCTTTCCCCCATGGTAACCCGAAGTTTCTTCTCTACATCTGTGCCTCTATTTCTGTGTTACAAATAAGTTCATCTGTACCATTTTCCCAGGTTCCACACGTAAGCATTAGATGATAACAGCCCTGTCTCTTGATCAGCACTCAGGTTCAAGAGCGGGGCGTGGTGAAGTCAGAACAGGAGCCCAGCTTCTGACTTCTGCTCTGTCTTCGCCCTCAAGCCAGTGAGAGAAGCGCAGATAAGACAGTCATGGGACAGGGGCACCAGGGCCAGATCCTGCCCCTGTGGGTTTCCAGCTCAGTGCTGGGCCAAGTCAGGGACTCATCCCGGTTCTCAGTCACTTCAACAATGAGGCAGGAGAGACCCAATCCACCTTCCTGAGCTGCTCAGATAATGAATGAAACTCCATGGCGAGAGCACTTTTCATCAAGTCAGCCCTGAATACACATCATTCTCTCCACCTGACACCACACATCGCAAACCATCTCTCTGTTTCCAGCTCATTCACAAACCCCTACAGCTCTACGTTCAAGGGAAAGAGTCACTTGAAACACACGAATTGAAGTTTGCCACGACTTCAAATTAATCAGGAGTCTAATCTGCGCCAGCCCATGGAGAATACACTGAACGAAATGCATTTCTTCAAAAGACATTTTCCTAATTGTGTTTTCTAGTCGATTTACTGTCAGCAAGAGAAACATACAACTTGCAGACTGCTGAATATCTGATTTGAATGCCCAAGTCATCCATTAGTTATATATGATCTAGAAAATGCAATTAAAGAATGGACTTAGTTGTTTCTCTGAAATTCAAAACTACCTTATTTACTTATATAATTATTTTAAGTGGTGCAGTTCCCCAGAACACAAAATAACTGCACACAAGAAGTCAATCACATGTCAAATTACAAAATGTCATGCAGTGGGTTGCAGAGTGATCCCTGGACACCTATGTCCACGTCCTAATCTTCAGTACCCATGAATGCGACTGTATTTGAAACAGGGTCATTGTAGATGTGGTTAAAGGTTTCAACACAAAACCATCCTGGATTTAAGGTAGGCCCTCAGTCCAATGGCTGGTGTTCGCATAAGGGAAAGGAGAGGGGAATCTGAGACAGACAGACACACAAGAAAGAAGGTGATGTGAAGTTGTAGGCAGAGACTGGAGTGATGTAGCCACAAACCAAAGAACACTTGGTGCCACCTGGAGCTGGGAAAGGAGAGGAAGGATCCTGCCCTAGAGCCTTCGGGAGGAGCACGGCCTACAATACATCAATTCCAGCTTTTGGGTTCCAGAACTGGGAGGGCCCAAAGTTCTCTCAGTTCCACAGCAATCTGCTGTGGCAGCCCTACAAAATGAATGCACTACATTTTGAAGAGAAAAAGAAAAAAAAAATGAAATGAAAATATTCTTTAACATACAGAATCACCTGAACATGCCTCCCTGCCTATTTTCTCTCTCTCTGGAGCACTGGGAGAAAATATTTTTAAAAATAACCCTAAAAGCATATTCTAAGTATACAACTCAACAGACAAGGAGGTTCTGTAACATTCTTTAAGAAAATGTAAGCATTTAAAATGTAAGCACTTAAACACATTTGAAAAGACCCTGACGTTGGGAAAGATTGAAGGCAGGAGGAGAAGGGGATGACAGAGGATGAGATGGCTGGATGGCATCACTGACTCAATGGACATGAGTTTGAGTAAACTCCGGGAGTTGGTGATGGACAGGGAGGCCTGGCATGCTGCAGTCCATGGGGTCACAAAGAGTCAGACACAACTGAGCAAGTGAACTGAAGTGTTTAAAACTACCATTTTAATGAAGAACAACAGAAATGACTGTGTGGCTTTTTCTGCTTGTGTTTCCCTCTTTAAGGAAGACTAGATGATTGACTTAAAAGAATAAAACATGTTGAGCTCATTCATGAATCAAAAAAAGAAAACCATAGAATAGCTTTCGTCCCAGAAACCACAAGGGCTGCCTTCCAAGCGCAGCCAGGGATGGACGTGCTGTTTGCGCTCTGGGCCTTTCTGCATCGATGCTGCTGCATTCAAGTGGTGGCCGAAATCCTCTGCTCCATCCTCCCCAGACACCCAACCTCCCTCAAGATCCCTCCCTGACCTGTGCCAAAAGCCTATCTCCACTCCCCTGCACCTCACCCTGCTCACCTCTTCTCTTGCCCACCTCCCCTCCACACCTACAGTTTCTGTTCTGCTCCAGCATCTTCTCAAAAAGCCCCCGCATCCTCTCCCCAGTCCTGTGAACCACTATGGACTTCTTCATTTCTCACCAGCTCAGTCTTCCTGGTGCCATGACACCTGGACATCGCTATCAGTGGCCGTCTTCAGGGATGTGCAAACCCAGCTCCACTGTGGCCTGGCCATTCGATTCAACCTTTCCACAACACGGGTGAGCTTTTCTTCAACCAATGGCAGCTCGTGAACTACCCTCGTCTCTCTCCCGACTCTGACTCCTGTCTGGCCTTCCTTCACAGGTCCTATTTCTTTTTTTGTCATTCACTTACTCCACATATATTCACNACGGGTGAGCTTTTCTTCAACCAATGGCAGCTCGTGAACTACCCTCGTCTCTCTCCCGACTCTGACTCCTGTCTGGCCTTCCTTCACAGGTCCTATTTCTTTTTTTGTCATTCACTTACTCCACATATATTCACAGGGCACCTGTTATGTGTGCCAGGCACGGCAACAAATGGAAGAAGAGTCCTTCCCTCATGGAGCTGGCATCCTTTGGGGTGCGCAAGAGGTAGGGGAGACATAAAAGCCTGTCTGGAGTCCTAAGCGCTAAAGAGCATGAGTGGGGAGTGGAATGGGAAAGGGCTNTGGCTGAGACCCTCACTGTTCACCTGTAACTACCACAACCCTGTTTCAGCATACCCCAATACAAAATGTTTTTGCTAATTATTAAAAAAAAAAATACATGTCCCATCTGTTGTCTGGCAACCACAGACCCATCCACTATCTTTCCAGCCCCTCCTCCTCCTTGAGCAGCCCCATCCTCCCAGTCCCATCCCCTGAAGGGAACAGGCTTGTGGAAATACGGAGCAGGCAGGGGTGGTCTCCTCAGACAACATGGGCCTGAAGCTCAGTCTTCCCCAGGAATTAGAGATGGTGGAGGGGGAGGGTAAAAAAAAGCCAAATGATATCTAAGAACTTACTGTACGATCCTCCCACATCCGCTTCCATATCTGTTGTTTAGTCGCTAAGTCACATCTGACTCTTTGCAACCCCATGAACTGCAGC
>SJYW01021103.1:209225-242117 GCA_006410735.1 Raphicerus campestris | reverse complement strand
CTGCAGCACGCCAGGTTTCCTTGTCCTCCAGTATCTCCCAGAGTTTGTTCAAACTCATGTTCATTGAGCTGGTGATGCCATCCAAGCATCTCATCCTCTGCTGCCCTCTTCTCCTTTTGCTTTCACTCTTTCTCAGCATCAGGGTCTTTTCCAATGAGTCAGCTCTTTGTATCGGGTGGCCAAAGTTTTGGAACTTCAGCTTCAGCAGCACCCCTTCCAGTGAGTATTCAGGATTGATTTCCTTTAGACTAGACTGGTTGGATTTCCTTGCAGTCCAAGGGACTCTCAAGAGTCTTCTCCAACACCACAGTTCAAAAGCATCAATTCTTCAGGACTCAGCCTTCTTTACAGTCCAACCCCCACATCCATACATGACCACTGGGAAAACCAGAGCTTTGACCAGACGGACCTGTGTTAGTGTCCTTATCTACAGTCCAGCAAAGGAAAGAGCTTAGTTCTCTCAGCTGGAGTACCTAAATGAACTAGGAGATTAAGTAGATTCACAAAGAAGATCCCAAAGCCTGTGATTCCAAGGGTTGAGGTGTGAGTCACAATAGATCTACATTACCACTGGGAAAATTTAGTGCAAACAACTGTGAACAGATTGCTTTTAAAGGAGTTTCTCAACCTTTATGCTCTTTCCCCTTTTTGCTCTTTTCCAAGATGCCAAAAAAGATAAAACAATATATTCTTCTTCCTGAAGATTCATCATTGAAAAAGAAGAAATCACATTTCTAGATCTTCACCCTTCACGACAATGAAGGGCCATTTGCAAGCAGGCAGGGAGTGAGTGAAAACAGTTGTTCCAATGCTAAAACGTTCATTTTTATATTAAAACCACACACTACATGTCTATTACAAACATCAGAAGCTTGACCTGGTCTTGCCCCTCGTACCTCAGAAAAGAAAAGGTTCCATTCTTTGAACACTCAGTTGCCCTGGATTTTCCTATCATCTCTCCTACAGAAAAGACATTTCCCTTGGAACACATTGACCTTTCCTGCCCTGTCATGTTCTATTCCTGATTGGTTTCAACTTGAGGGACTGTGTCCTCAGGAAAATGGGTAAATCAGAGGCGGCCAGGGACGATCCTCCAAAAGAACAGGAGCAGCTGAGAGCCAGATCTTGGAGCGCCTGAGACTGGTGTGGGAATGAGAACCCTGCTGAATCAGAAACATACCCTAAATACCACTTCCTAGACTTGCATCCCTNGAGGCCAGGGATGATCCTCCAAAAGAACAGGAGCAGCTGAGAGCCAGATCTTGGAGTGCCTGAGACTGGTGTGGGAATGAGAACCCTGCTGAATCAGAAACATACCCTAAATACCACTTCCTAGACTTGCGTCCCTGGCTTTTGCTTTGTCACTAATTGGTCGGCTCCCTGTGGTTTTTGGATAAAATTCCTCCCTGCGAGGTTGACCTGTCTCATCTTTTCTAAGAAGGATGGAGGGAAGGAGGGCTGCATTTCTCTGGGCAGGCATACCTCTCCTAGCACCTGGGTATGACCCTCCCCTCCAATGAGAAGGATGGCCAGCAGCACAGGGGAAGGTCCAAGGAGACGGACGGAGGGCGTGTGGCTCGTACAGAGCACCCCTCGCCCCGGGGATGGTTGGTCTCACCCTGGGGATTCTCTGGGCTGAAATCTGGGAGGTATGTGTGTGCTGGTTTCCAGACAGAAAGTTGTTCTTTTACACCCCGCAGTCCACTCCTGTGCTAATTATTTATATGGGGTTGTGGGACAGAGCAACAAATAGTGGACACCCTTATCAGGAGTGAGGCTGGAGGCTGCAACAAATCCCATAAACACTGAACAGGAGCAGAACAGAGCTCATCACCCTCAGGATGACTTAGAGACCGACAGCAAAGCCTCCCTAAGTTCTCTGCTTTCCCTGATCCCTCCCTTGCTCACTACCCCGCAGCTAATGGAGAGAAAAACCACACTGAAGAGACAAGTGTGATGACAGAGGTGGCCTCTGCACCCCAGCTCTGCCAAGCTGCCTGGGACCACTGACAGCAGCAGGTGAAACCCACCTCCCGGCAAAAGGAGGAGGTGAGAAGAGCTGGCACCTGCCGCTTGCAGCCTGCAGCATCGCCTGGTGGTTTCACAAATGCAGAGGGGAGTCAGGGATGCACTGCACAGGTCCCTTCTCGTCCAGGGACTCTGCCTCTGCCCCTGGAGAGATGAGGGGTCTAGGAGGGAAGCTTAAGGATGCCAGAGGGCTTTTAGTGAAGAATGTGATTTATTTGGGGAGGTGGTGGTGAAAGCAAGAATATTCTCTAGAGAGCCAAGGAGGGCTGGTCCCGGAGAAGGGTAGGGCATGTCCCAGGAGGAGGAATGCCCGTGGGAAGCCCTTGAGGTGGAAATGAGACCGGCCCGATGAAGGCACCGCAAAAGAAAGCCTCCCAGGCTGGTTCACACTGGATGAAGGAGGATGGGGCATGCGCTGAGGCAAGATCCAGGATGGGCCAGGCACAGTCTTAGGGGGTATTTTTGGGGGATGACTTCAGATCTTGATCTGAAATATCATGGCAAGAGACTGAAGGATTTGTACTGGGGAGGGGCAAGCTCGTTTCCATAACTGCAAAGTAAATATCCTGTCTGCAGTAAGAAGAAGGAGTTAGAAAGGAGCCAAGCAAGAAGCGAGAAGAAGCCAGTTAGAAGGCCGGTCTGCAATGGCCCAGGCGGGTGGTCATGGCGGTTTAGAGCAGGGACACGCTAGGGGCCCTGAAAGTGACTGAATGGATCTGCACTTAAGTTGGAAGGTGGTGTTGTTATTTAGTCACTAAGTCATATCCAACTCTTTGTGACCCCACGGACTGCAGCCTGCTGGCTCCTCTGTCCATGGGATTTCCCAGGCAATAATTCTGGAGTGGGTTACCATTTCTTTCTCCAGGGGATCTTTCTGACCCAGGGATCAAACCCAGGTCTCCTACATTTGCAAGCAGATACTTTACCACTGGGCCACATGGGAAGCTCAAGTTGGGTAGATCTAGCCCAAGAGGGTAGATTTGCACAAAACGGTTGTTTTCAATCAACATCTCTTTTGTAAATTTAATAATGGGCTCTTGGCCTAATCTTCTATTTATCTTGCTCCTAGATTTCTATTTCTAAAATTAAGTCTGATATCACTCTGCCTGCAAGATAATTCCCACATTTCTGAAAATGGTAATTTCTAAAGCCTCAATTTTGTCCTCCAACCTGCCTGCCTTTTTGTCCCATCACAGAACAAAGCCACCATCAGTTATCAGCGCTCCCCAAAGGGACCCCTTGCAACCATCACAGAGCATCCATCTCACTCCACGTCTCCCAGGCTTGCTTTCCCCTCTCCCCGTTTGCCTCCCTATCAAAGTTTGGTGGAAATGCCTGGGCTGTAGCTTCTCTAAGTCCCCACTGTGACTTCATCACTCTTTCCCCTCTTTTCTCTACCAGCATATTTTCTCAAGAATATATAAGCCAGGCTTAAATGAGGTGGCAGAACCAATCCCATCCCATTAGTATGATGACACATGATATACGGTTATCAGATTATCCCTCTCTTTTGTCTGACTAGTTTCTTGGCAGCAGATCAGAAGTCGGATGCTTCCATCAATGTTGTCTGGACCAGCATCGGGTGAATCCAGGGACATCTGCTTTCCTAAGGCCATTTTCTAATTGAAAAGGTAGCAGAATCATCATATTATCCATTGGATTGAGAATCAAAGCTGTTTGTCATTCTGTTGCCTTGGAAACAGAAAAAAAATGAGCTTTCTTGATCTGCAAGCTTTTCAGAGGGCACAGATTCACCTTGGGCTCTCTTATGCAAGGCACAGCTATCTTTTATAGGAGTGTGCTTTTACATCCGCATATATGCACAGGACTGTTTGGTGTTCTGATCTTTAACCGTGTTGCTAAGTCAAAATGCCAAGCCGCCTCTAAGGTCTGGCTTGCATTGTGTTTAAATGAAAAGGCACAGTGGACCAAGTTTAATCCCTAGTTCATCCAATTCAGTCTTCTACGCTTAGTGACAGTGCCACATCCTGCCTCCACATCCTGAGGACTGCCACCTTCCCTGGGACTGTGTTTCCCTCTGGATCCCTCTCTGGGACCATGCTCGTGGTCTGAGGGCAGGGGTCATCCAGGCAACCTGGCATGTGCACATGAGTCATCGATTTTGTTCAGCTCTTTGCAACCCCATGGACTATATCCAGCCAGGCTCCTCGGTCCATGGGATTTCCCAGACAAGAATACTGCAGTGGAGTGCCATTTCCTTCTCCAGGGGATCGAACCCACATCTCCCACACCTTCTGCATTGGCAGGCGAATACTTTATAGCCTGAACTACCTGGGAAGTCCGTGTGACTTGGAGACGGTGTTTAATCAGTGTTCCAGGGGGTGCCCACTGATGTGGCTGTGGCCCCTGATGTGAATGGTCCCCTGAGAAGGCCACATACTAGTTAAACAAGGCTGTTTTGCTTAAGGTGTGACCTCAACACTCTTTTTCTGAACTGCCTCTAGAGTCATTATCAGTCCTCAAGGTCAAATGAGTCTTTATGGCTGTAGAGATTCTTTCCACCGGCCAAACTCAGAAGTATGTTCATCTTTCCCTGCTTTTGAGTCAGTCATGAAGTGAGCGTAGATCAGAGGTTCACATCACTGAGAAAACGCCACAAACCACAAAGGAGTGTGCGCCTGTGTGTGCATAAGCCTGTGGCCACATGTGCGCACGTGCATTCATGGGCATGGATTACAAGGTGAAGGAGCCCATTGGTAGAGGCAGCCTGATGGAAGGAAAGCCTTCGTGTTTGAGCATGAGATAGACCACGTGAGACCCGACTTGTGACGAATGTCTTTAAAACAAAAATAGCAGGGGCCAAGGGGCTGAGGGAAGTTCCATTTGTTGAGGGCTGTCTATGTAAGCTGCCCAATACATACATACATAGATATACACACTTCCCAGGCGGCTCAGTGGTAAAGAATCTCCCTGCCAGTGCAAGAGACACAGGAGATGCAGGTTCGATGCCTGGGTTGGAAAGATCCCCTGGAGAAGGGAAAGGATACCCACTCCAGTATTCTTGCCTGGAGAATCCCACGGACAGAGGAGCCTGACGGGCTACAGTCCGTGGGGTGGAAGAGAGTCAGACGAGACTGAGCGACTAACACTAACCCCCCGCCTAGTAGGGCGCCTGCTCCACGGCGCCTGAGTGCCCTGTGCTGTGCTCAGGACAACTCCGTCGCTAGGGCAGGCCTGGCGCCTAGTAGGTGTTCAAACTATCTTTCTTGATAAACCGAGCTGCCATATCCTATTTGACACATCTGAAGAGAATCCTCTTCTTCCCCTCAAACTTAATTTCTCTTCTGCCTTCATTGCTTCTATTTATAACCTTGTTTTCCAAGGTTTGAAACCCCGAAGTCATCGCTGGTGACAGCTCGAGGATCCATCCGTTCACTCCGTCCTACACGTTGTAATAACTGTAATCTTCCTACAACCCAGCTCTGATTCTGTCAGTCCTCGTTCATAACACCTGGGGAGTTGTCCTTCACTTTCTGAAGCAAAGGCCCCCTGCTCCTTGAGGTGGAAATTCTCCCCAGTGCTCAGATTTACCTGTGTTCTCCCTCCAGTGGGGGGATGGCTTGCCCCCTCCCCGCCCACATCCCCCTGGGGTCCCTCCTGTGAGGCATGGGACCTCACGTGCTCCCGCAGCACCCTGGACAGCCTGCCCTTTGGCACACACTCCTGTATTTTCTAAATAACTTTCTGCTTGGTGTTTCATCCTTTGAGAATAACATTATCTGCATTTCAAAACAGCAGTAAAAATCAATTTGCACCCCTCCTTCCTCCATGGAGAATGGCAGGGGCTATGCTTGCTCTCAACATTACTCACCTCTGGGGCAAAACTAAATAAACTCCTCTGCTTCCTCTAAATAAACTCCCATGGGTTCCAGAGTCTCTCTTTGCTGGGGCTTGACATTCTCCCCCATTTGATTTAGAATCTGGTGTCTTTGGAGTCAATTTTGGAGTCAACTCGTANTCCTCTGCTTCCTCTAAATAAACTCTCATGGGTTCCAGAGTCTCTCTTTGTTGGGGCTTGACATTCTCTCCCATTTGATTTAGAATCTGGTGTCTTTGGAGTCAATTTTGGAGTCAACTCCTAGAGACGTGTCTGATTTTCAGCCTTGTCACCACCCAGAGATAAACCTTCACATTGTTCAAGAATGTCTTCCCCTCCCTCCTCTCTGAGCAGGACCTGGATCATGGACAGAAAGTGGGGCTCAGGTGTCCACCGTGTCTGGGTCCAAGGGCAGCACCGGCTCCAGCAACAAGGACCCACGGACTGCACCCCGCTTGGCCTTCCTGGTGCGGACACCCTCCTTCAAGAGCCTGATACTCTGGACCTTCTGCAAGGATCCTGTGGATACGTCAGGAATTCCTGCAGCTGAGGGGAGGTGGGGACCCCACCAGGCCAGGCTGTCTTCCTGCTGAACTACCTGGGTCCTCCCAGAACACCACGCAGAGGGGGTCCTCCCAGAACATCATCAGAGGAGCACCCACCCTCTGATGGGTTTCTGATGTGGCAACTCTTACCCTTACTGGCAGAACCTTGGGGGGTGGGTGCCTTCCCAGACTCACCCTCTCGCTGAATTTCTTGACTTTCTGATTCCTGCTCAGTCATTCAACTTATTTCCAGAATTTAGGAAATCTGCTTCTGTGTTCTCTCTGGACTCCTGCCTGCTCTCTGATCAGCCTTCCTGCTGTGGTTTGCTGTGCTAAGTCACTTCAGTCATGTCCAACTCTTCATGACCCCATGGGCTGTACAGCCCACCAGGCTCCTCTGTCCACGGTATTTTCCAAGTAAGAATACTGGAGTGGGTTGCGATTTCCTTCTCCAGGGGATCTTCCCTGCCCAGGGATCAAGGCTGCATCTCTTATTCCTCCTGCATTGGCAGGTGGGTTTTTCACCACTAGTGCCACAAATCTTGCCTCATCTGTATCACAGCCTGGCTTTTTAAAATCAAAGAATCTCACTGGATATATGTATATGTAAATCTCACTGGCACACCAGAATGTCGCTAACCACTTTTGAATGTCTGTTTAAAGCTTAGAGCTGAGCAATCATCTTCCAGTTCTTAGATTCCTATTTTAATGAAGAAGTGAGTGAGTTGACTGCAGTGTAGGAGGAGGCAACCAGGTGTGGATGGTGGGGTTGCCAGACAAAATACAGGATGCTCAGTTAAATGTGAATTTCAGATCAACAACTGATAGATGTTTAGTATAAGTATTACATCCAAATATTGCATAGATCATAATATCCTAAGTAAAACTGACTGTCTAACTGAAATTTAAGTTTAACTAGGTGTCATATATTTAAATTTGGGGCTTCCCAGGTGACCCAGAGGTAAAGAATTTGTCTGCCAATGCAGGAGATGCAGGAGACATGAGTTCGATCCACAAGTTGGCAAAATCCCCCAGAGGAAGAAATGGCAACCCACTCCAGTATTCTTGCCTGGGAAATCCCATGGTCAGAGAAGCCTGGTGGGCTACAGTCCACGGGGTCACAGACAGTCGGACACGACTCAGCGACTGAACCACAATACAGTAAGAACTCACCAGGAATTAAATACATCAGTTAATATTTTCAAAATTATGGTCTTTTTTATACTACACTGAACTATAAAAAGTGGAGCAGATACAGCAAAAATCCTGTATGACAATATATGTAATAGAGCAAGGCTACTTGTTATCATTTTAGATGATACAATATAGAAATTAGCCTACACTCTAAAGTAAAATCATTTTATACCCTGTGTTTCTAAAATTAATTTATATATAATTCTATACTGTTGGATTCTTTCTTTTTTGTATACGTGCCTTTCACCAACTTTTATGGTGAAAATTTACACTAAGGGAGTTTTCAGTTTAGAATTACCATTGTTCATACAATTTGATAGAGCCACTTGGAAATTATGATGAATAATCTTTTGACTTATGCTGTTATTAAAACATAAATGAGAATATCTATTTATGTCAAACACAGGAAATTCATGGATCAATTGATTTTTGTNAGACTGTTGGATTCTTTCTTTTTTGTATACGTGCCTTTCACCAACTTTTATGGTGAAAATTTACACTAAGGGAGTTTTCACTTTAGAATTACCATTGTTCATACAATTTGATAGAGCCACTTGGAAATTATGATGAATAATCTTTTGATTTATGCTGTTATTAAAACATAAATGAGAATATCTATTTATGTCAAACACAGGAAATTCATGGATCAATTGATTTTTGTGGCTGGGTAATAATGATAGAGGATTAGATGGTTGGATGGCATCACTGACTCAATGGACGTGAATCTGAGCAAACTCAAGAGACAGTGACGGCCAGGGAAGCCGGCACGCTGCAGTCTGCATTCACGCACGCTCTGTCGCGTCAGTCCTGTCTGACTCTTTGTGACCCCCACAGACTACAGCCTGCCAAGCTTCTCCTCTATCCGTGGGCTCCTTCAGGCAAGAATAGTGGAGTGGCTGCCGGGCCCTCCTCCAGGGGATCTTCCTGACCCAGGGACTGACCGGCCTCTCCTGCATCTCCTGTATGGGCAGGTGGGGTCTTTACCGCTAGTGCCACCTCGGAGCCCAGTGCTGCAGGCTGTGAGGTTGCAAAGAGTCAGACACAGCTGAGCTGCTGCACAACAATAAGAAATTCACAGCTTTTCAACTTGTCCCCTCAGTAGTTCTGAGAGCTAATTAACTTTATAGAACATGTTGGAGTTCTGCTGTTAAAACACTTGAGTTTCCAGTTTTCTAGTTCAATGACATACTCATTGGTCTAGATTGTCAGGCTCTGCCTTGGTCATTGGAAATAGATGGTTAAAATTCCTAATCTTTGGTGGGTCGTACACAGTAAGCCTGACAACAGAGTTTGACTTGAGTGAACTTATAAATCACATTGGGCTGGAACACTGAGACCTCCTGTAGACAGTAGACAGAAATTAATTTCAAATAATCCTTGAGCAAATAATAAAAAAGGCCACTTCTGGCCATTACCTACCTGGACAAATGTACCTCCAGGGACGAAGTGGTTAAGAGACATTTGATTCCATTAACTTTGAGTTTTTTTTTTTTTTACAGTTCTTTTTATTAACAAGATTTCTAAATATTAAAACTGATTTCAGATCTTAACTAGAAGGTTATAGCTAAGGGGAACAAACTAGTACGTTTAGAATACCTAATTAGGTTATTTTGTAAGTTTTTTTTTTTTTTTGATGTGGACCACTTTAAAAGGTTTTATTGAATTTGTTACAATATTGCTTCTGTTCCATGTTTTGGTCTTTTGGCTGTGAGGAACGTGGGAACTTAGCTCCCCGACCAGGGATCAAACCCACACCCCCTGCATTGGAAGACAAAGTCTTAATCACTGGACCACCGGGAAAGTCCCCAGGTTATGTTTTAAAGTTGAAAATCAAGATCAACAGTTACCTTTTATGGAACCCTTATTAGCTGCCAGATATATACTCTATACTGGCTTCTCTGGTGGCTCCGACAGTAAAGCGTCTGTGCAATTTGGGAGACCAGAGTTCAACCCCTGAGTTGGGAAAATCCCCTGGAGAAGGGAATGTCAACCCATTCCAGTATTCTTGCCTGGAAAATCCCATGGACAGAGGAGGCTGGTAGGCTACATTCCATGGGGTTGCAAAGAGTCAGACACGACTGAGCACCTTCACTTATACTCCATACACTTGAGATGCCTTATCCCTTTTAATCCTTAAAAAGATCTCAATGAGGTAGGTATCAATATTATTATTTTATCCCCATGTTACAGGTTTATGGAGGTTTATTACCCAGTTCAGGGTCACACAGCCACTTAGTAGCAAATGAAGATATGAACCCATTCACTGGAGATTTCCTGGTTTTACTTGTTAAACACCATTTCTTACAACTTCTTTTCACTGATAACAGTTTCATGGTGTCTCTGGTAGTGTAGCCAGCTAGAAAAATAATACTTTAATACCCAAGAAGCATACTTAGATAGGTACATTCTTGCATAATTTCTAAATATTATTACTACTCATTTTCCTTCTCCCTACAATATATAATAGGTTCAAAATTACCCACTGGATTAAAATTTGAACATGTCATAACCCTTTATGTGTTCCTATATTGTACCTTGTCCTTTTAAAGTATAGTTCTTGAACTAATTATAAGTAATTTTTAATTATCTTTTAATTTCAACGAATTCCTTTTAGTCAAGAGCATTTCCTAGACAAAGCATTTTTCAGTTCTGATATCACCACCACTTTAACATTCAAAAGATAATCACTATTTTATGGGATATGTAATACAGAATTTTAAAGCAAGGTTTCTCAACATGGAGTTCTATGGATAGGATTCCCTGGCCACCAGGAAACATTCAAATTGTATGTGGACTTTTGCCAGGATATCTGAATACATGCGATGTGGGTAACGTTAACGTGCTCATAGGTTTCATCATATAATTTTAGAGTCCATGACTTCATGTACTGAATGGGTTATGATATTAAACCAACAGCTGGATGTAGATGCTTCTCTGTACTAGAGTTCCTGCCGAAGCTGGACACAGTCCTCAGGTTAAGAGTTAGCCGAAGCCCTTGGACAACTGTTGGGGCCGTGGGTGGTGAGCTCCTGCCCAGAGGCGCTCAGAGGTGCCTGGGAACCCTCTCTCATCCCTGGTGAAACTTCAGGATTTGAGGTTCACGAACCCTGACTTTGCTCAGTTGCTTAGTCGTNCAACTGTTGGGGCCGTGGGTGGTGAGCTCCTGCCCAGAGGCGCTCAGAGGTGCCTGGGAACCCTCTCTCATCCCTGGTGAAACTTCAGGATTTGAGGTTCACGACCCCTGACTTTGCTCAGTTGCTTAGTCGTATCCAACCCTGCGACCCCCTGAACTGCGGCCCATCAGGCTCCTCTGTCTGCGGGATTCTCCAGGAAAGAATCCTGGACTGGGTTGTCATTTCCTCCTCCGGCGGATCTTCCTGACCCAGGGTTAAACCTGCATTTTCTGCTTGGCAGAAGGATTCTTTACCACTGACTCACCTGGGAAGCCCTTGATAGACCCAGGGAATCTGTTATTTCTTTGAAAAACAAGGAAACCTTCAGCCCAGGGATCCTCTCCCATATTCCCCATCTATCACCTCTGTGCTGTTGCTGCACGCTGGCCGTCCCCACCAGCCAACATCCAATGCCCCGTGGTGTCTGCCCCTTCACTGAGTCACCTGGCAAAACCTCTAGCCTGGTGGCACTGGGCTGCCTGTCTTCTCTTCTGGGGGTCTTGAACATGACTGAAGACAAAGCCCAAACAAAGCCACAGGTTCCTCCTTCCCCCCTTTAGTTTGTAATCACTCACCTCAAGTGGGCTCTCAGTCCTGCCCAAATCTTGTATCCGACCTCCAGTTCTCAAACCCCCTCCCCACCATGGGATGGGTAAGCGCATACCTGCCCCTCCAGCCCCCCGCTCCCAAGGCTCTTGCCCCTTCTCTCAAATTCAGCTGAGGAGCTGGTGTTTATCTCAGCTAAAAGCAAAGCAGTCGCAGATCTCCACCAGACCTTCCAAGACAGCTGTGTCTGTGCCAATCCCCTCTGCTGATCCTTTTCTTCAAATTAATGCAGAGTCCCCATTTCCTTTGGTATCACTGAACCCACCCCTTCTTCCATACGTAAGATCCTTACCTAAATTTCTCCCTCTTTCTCCTGCACCACTAAGATTTCATCCTTCTTCTGTGGCAATCCCACCAGCATTAAAACATGCTGTACAATCTTTCTTTTTTAAAAAAATATAAATTTATTTATTTTAATTGGAGGTCAATCTCTTATTTGAAATANGGTAATCAACTAGTGTATCACCTTCTTTACAATAATATAATTAACTTTTTCAAGGGCTTTTTCAAAATAAGTATGTCATACCTACGAATTGTCCCTAATATTTATTCTATTTAATTGAAGGATAACTGCTTACAATATTGTGTTGGTTTCTGCCATATGGGAATCAGCCACAGGTATACATATGTCTCCTGTTTAAATCTAACAACTTTATTAAAAATCTACATTGACATTAGTTTGTCATTACTCTCTATAAAAATAGGGTGGGATTTAATACTACCTAGTTTCTTTTAATGAGCTGACAAATATTTTTATAAATATTTTCTTGATTTTTTTGTCCCTAAAAGATAAATCTGAGGCACACTGATCTCTAGTTTCCAGAATTAAACTCTGTGTGTGTGCGCTTGTGAAAACTGGGTATTTGCCAAGGTTCCACTTCTCCAGAAAATCTTTTTCTCTTTCACATTTCTGAATTTTTAAATGTTTTTGTTTCTTGTATTTTTCCCTTTCCCCCATCCCATCCCTTCTTTACACAAATCTGCGGGTTTCCGTAGACCCACTGGGGGGAGCAAGAGAAGGCAAAGAGATCATACTTGAAACTAGAAGAGGTGAGGTGAAGTCGCTCAGTCGTGTCCGACTCTTTGCGACCCCGTGGACTGTAACCTACTAGGCTTCTCCGTCCATGGGATTCTCCAGGCAAGAATACTGGAGTGGGTTACCATTTCCTTCTCCAGGGGATCTTCCTGACCCAGGGATTGAACCTGGGTCTCCCGCATTGGAGGCAGACGCTTTAACCTCTGAGCCACCAGGGAAGCCCCAGAAGGATTTGAATTTTCCAAAAGAAGGGAAAGGGTCTTTTCTGTTGAGAAGAGAGTCTACAGAAAAAGCAAAGTAGCCCCAAGTGGCACAAAACCCCCCGTAAAGGCAGAGCACTGGACCACCCAGAAGGCAAAACGGAAGAGAAGGGTAGAGGTGGGGTCTGGGACTCGGGGTGGAATAAAACTGCAGAGTCTCTTATTTCAGAGCGTGGACTTGGACTTTATTCTAGAGGCGGCAGAGTGGACCTTTGCAGCTTATGAGTAGCGCACAAGCTACTGAGAAGGCGAATGCCGAGATGGAGTTGGTTTTGACCACAGTGTTTTTGAGACATAGGGAAAAGATGGCCCAGAACCCAGAGCTGGGGCCAGTAGGACCACCCACAGGCTCTGCACCTCTCCAGGTAAGTGATGACAAGGGTCTGTATTAAGGGAGAAGTAGTGGGGCTCGAGCCGGAGGTCTGGATGATGGGGTGTCAGAGATAAAGCCAATGGCCAACGTTGTGATTCGGGAGGAAGAGGAGGAGTCTTGACAACTCAGCCCAGGTTTTTGCTTAGGAAGTAAAAGGGTTGCAGGGGGTACAAATCTGAAGAGCCAGAACAGATTTAGGGTCTTTGGAGATAAGTTATAAGGCTTCTGAGGTGTCTGGAACGATTATCCTACATAGGCAAACATGGCCGTCAGGAGAGGAGCCTGGCATTGGCTTATAAGCTGGGCAGGTAAGCAGACAGCAGCAGGGAATTCTGATCAGCAAAGATCAAGGTGCTCACCCAGGACAGGATTCCAGCCTCCAAGAAGGGATGCGATTCACCAGAGCCGAGCAAGCACCTGGGCGCTGGGGCACTGAACCAACACGGTGTTTTCGAGGGGAGCTCAGGCCCTGGATTCAACTTGCTACTGAACCCTATAAATGTGACTGGCACTGTCTTCTTGGTTTCTGACTCCAGTGTCTGGAGGGGATAAACCTGTTGAAGAGGACAGAAGGGACTCTGGACAAGCCTGAGGAATCTTTTTCTTATGTTCTATGCCAAATAGGGCCTCTATGCCAATTCAGCTTCCCTGGTGTCTCAGATGGCAAAGAGTCTGCCTACCGTGCGGGAGGCCCAGGTTCAGTCCCTTGGAAGGGAAGAGCCCCTGGAGAAGGGGATGGCAGCCCACTCCAGTATTCTTGCCTGGTAAAGGCCACGGACAGAGCAGTCTGGCAGGCTACAATCCATGGCGTCACAAAGACTTAGGCATGACTGAGCAACTTTAGTGTTTGTATGCCAAACACCAAGAAGATCCGAAACAACAGTTAAGAGGAATGCCCAGAGCCCTTTACAGGTGGGTTTCCCATCAGACTGAAATCCTGCTGCGTGACACCTAGGTAACCCACCCTCCTGTGCGGTGTTCTCCAGATTACAGCCCACCCATCATTCACCAGGGGTTCCCAGGTGGCGCTAGTGGTAACGAATCCACCTGCCAATGCAGGAGACACAAGAGACTCGGGTTCAGTTCCTGGGTAAGGAAGATCCCCTGGAGGAGGAAACAGAACCCCACGCCAGTATCGACTGGAAAATTCCATGAGGAGAGGATCCAGGCAGACTACAGTCCATGGGGTTGCAAGGTGTCAGACACAACAGAAGCGACAACAATTATTTACCACCTGTAACCACTTGAAACCCACCTGGGAAAATCTTAAAGAGCACACATTAGGAGTTACTCACATGTTGTCTAAATTTACTAAAGAGACTGTCTCCGTGGACTGAAAAGATCATAAAAATGAAATATGCCCTCTGCTTTCCTGAATCACCTAGGAAATATTTGAGTATATTTCCCTTTGCTTCTCTTTTCTTAATAATGGTGAAAAAACTAAACAGCGTCCATCCCAACAGGGCTGGGGGCACACCAGGTTACTGGCAGGAGAGAATTCTGGCTTCCCTGAAAAGACGAAATGCCCCAGGCTTCTCAGCCTGAGGGCAGCCTGCCATTGCCACCACAGTGCGCTATTGACCGTGGAGAGGGTAACAGGATGGGGAGAAGTATAGTTGGCCCATTGTTTACAAGGAACTCCAGACATCCTCATTGGCTGGATATTAATTGAAAGAAACCGTTTGTGTTGTGGTTAAAATAGTTTGCTTCTTAAATTTGCTAAGGAATGGGTGTTGAATTTCTCAAAAAAAACTCCCACAAAACTTCAAAGCCAAGTTTAATTTTTCCAGCTTTCAACNCTATTGACCGTGGAGAGGGTAACAGGATGGGGAGAAGTATAGTTGGCCCATTGTTTACAAGGAACTCCAGACGTCCTCATTGGCTGGATATTAATTGAAAGAAACCATTTGTGTTGTGGTTAAAATAGTTTGCTTCTTAAATTTGCTAAGGAATGGGTGTTGAATTTCTCAAAAAAAAACCCCACAAAACTTCAAAGCCAAGTTTAATTTTTCCAGCTTTCAACCTAAGGACACATTATCCTCTTTTTCTAAAGAGTGAAAGCCTTAAATAGAAATCAAAGTCTGAAACACAAGAACTGACCCCCTTTGCCTGAACTGGTGTTTAACAAGAGCCGACGCTAGGCATTTCCCTTCTTCTGAGAAACTGGTTCGAAGGTCAAGCTTAATGGAAGTCTTCAGAAGCTCTATTTTCCCTTGCAGGCTTAATGAACGGCTCAGAGCTTGACCCAATAAAATCTAGATTAAGAAGCAATCACAGATGTTGAAGGAACCTCCGTTTTCCCCTTTAAAATAATCATTTGTAGGAGATCAAAAAACTGTGCCTTGATATTTCATTAAAATATTCCATAAACACATCCACACATACATAATCACCTTTTATTTTCAATGACCATAAAGATTTAACTGTAAATTTTTTACTAAGTCTGAGCTACCATCATGGGTATTGATAGTACCCAATGATCAAAACATTTGATGATTAGGAACATACAATACTTGATACATCGTTATTAAATATAAAACATTTTTATTTAAAAAGGATCCTTTAATGAGATGGATGTAGGGTTTAAAAAATTAATTTTGACTCCATGAATTAACATTTATTTTGATAGAATGACATAGGTCAGGAGCAATCTTTCTATTTTGGGCTTTAATAGATGTCAATTTTGAGAAACCTTGTTCACATAAATATACAATAACATTCCAGATGTATGCAAGATTGGCCTTTCTTTGTAAGGAAGGTGGAGATCCATTGTGAAAGGGAAGTAGAAAGGAGAATAGGTGAAGGGTAGAGAGATGCTGGTGAAGATGAGCACCTAGAAACAGATGTCTTGGAAGGCTCAGTCTGCCTCACTTTAATCGGGACACACAGCCTCAGCCACAAAGTCACTAGTCAGGACTTGGGGGGTATGACTCCTTTTCTGAACCCCAGAAAGCCTCAGGACAACAAAGACAGTCCTGCCGCTGCTTTCTGGATATGTCTTACTTTCTCTCTCCTCCCCGCTCCCAAGGACTCAGATCTTGTTCTTCTAGACAGCTTAGCCCCAGACTCTTCATCAGGAGTACAAACGCCACAACAATGGGTGAGAAACACCCAGACCTTTTAATGACATAAGATGAAAATGCTTGGGCTATACCAACCTTCAGATCAGGGCTTCTTAGACTGAAATGCAAACTGCATCACCGGAAATCTTGTTAAAATGTAGATTCTGGTGGGCAGGTGTGGGGTGGGGTCTCAGATTCTGCATAGACAGATTTTACAGGGCTTTGCTTGGGGGACACTTTGACTGTACAGAATGGTGTGACCTCCACCTCCATGCTGGCCAGCTGAATTGTAAGAAGCAGGCATGACTAAATTCCCAAAGAGCATGAAACACCCACCTCCACAATGAGGGGGCTCAAGCTACAGGGGGATGCTTTGGCTGAAACTAATCAGAGAAACTGGCTGTGGCTGAGTGTGACGTCAGAGCTGCTGGAGGTCAAGGGCAGGCATGGAGGGGACAAGAGAGGAAATAATAAGGCCTTGAACAAATCTAAGTGATTTTGGACCAATACACTCAGATGACCTTGGCTGGCTGAGAGAGGCGGATTTGGTTGGGATTTGGTTAAGCAGTAAAGAATCCACCTGCAGTGCAGGAATTGCAAGAGATGTGGTTCGATCCCTGGGATGGAAGATCCCTTGGAGGAGGAAATGGCAACCCACTCCAGTATTCTGGCCTGGGAAGTCCCATGGAGAGAAGAGCCTGGCGGGCTACAGTCCATAGTGTCACAAACAGTCAGACATGACTGAAGAGACTGCATGCATGCCATACATGTTTTCACAAATTCATACGACAACATTTTGAAACATGAGTTTAAATTTTGTTAATTATATGATCAACTCTATTGAACACTTGGCTTCCTAAATTCAGACTTTGACCAAATAAGACAAAACTCTAGGACAGCTAAAGTCAAATGATTCAGCTGCTTTATTATGCCACTAATATAACAATACAATAAAAAGCACAAGTGCAAGGTGAGATATGATTAACATCTTAATGTCACAGCTTGATTTCTAACTTCTGCAATATATCGGATGTGATATCTGAGAGAAGTTTCTTACTATACATCAGTGATTCACTTTAATGTGCACAGAAATCATCTTATGTTATGCTAAGTTGCTTTAGTCATGTCTAATTCTTTGCAACCTTATGGACTGCAGCCCACCAGGCCCCTCTGTCCATGGGGATTCTCCAGGCAAGAATACCAGAATGGGTTGTCATTTCCTTCTCCAAATCATCTTGGTGTCTTGCAAACACAGATTCTTACCCAGTCAATACATTTCTAACCAGCACCTAGGTCCTGGACTACAGTTTGGATAACAAGGCTCTAGAGGAGGAGCTAGAAAGTGTCAATTTTGGTCACTCTAGCATCTGTAATTTTTAAGTACCAAGATATATTCCAATATAAAATTCAAAAGGTGAGACTGAATATTTTATGGCAGTGATATTGACACTGAAGGAATGAAACAGGAAGACAGTGAGTCTTATTTTGGGGAAAGGATTCCATCCCGTAAGTCGGTATGTCCAATTTATCAAAGGACCACTGATTCATTACATGATGTTGATTGGGTGATATGTTTAATGGCTTATGAGTGAAACTACTTTTTCATTTGAAATCTCATTTTCCATAACCTACATGTGCATGTGGGGGCTTCCCTGATAATTCCGTTGGTAAAGAATCTGCCTGCAGTGCGTGAGACCCTGGTTTGATCTCTGGGTCGGGAAGATCTGCTGGGGAAGGGATAGGCTACCCACTCTAGTATTGTTGGGCTTCCCTTGTGGCTCAGCTGGTAAAGAACCCACCTGCAATGCGGGAGATCTAGGTTCAATCCCTGGGTTGGGAAGATCCTCTGGAGAAGGAAAAGGCTACCCACTCCAGTATTCTGGCCTGGAGAATTCCATGGACTACAGTCCATGGGGTCCCAGAGTCAGACGTGACTGAGCGACTTTCACTTTCACATGTGCGTGCGGGCTAAGCTGCTTCAGTCGTGTCTGACTCTTTGCGACCCTATAGACTATAGCCCACTGGGCTCCTCTGTCCATNTACAGTCCATGGGGTCCCAGAGTCAGACGTGACTGAGCGACTTTCACTTTCACATGTGCGTGCGGGCTAAGCTGCTTCAGTCGTGTCTGACTCTTTGCGACCCTATAGACTATAGCCCACTGGGCTCCTCTGTCCATGGAATTCTCCAGGCCAGAATACAGGAGTGGGTTGCGATGTTCTCCTCCAGGGGATCCTTCCAAGCCAGGAAAGATCTTTCCTCCAGGCAGGTTTGATTTCCCCCAAGACCACTTTCCTTGGCTTGCTGACGGCCGCCCTCTCTCTGTGCCCTCATGTGACTCTTTCTCTTATAAGAGTATCTGTGTTGCCGGACTAGGGCCCCACCCTGATGCCTTCATCAGCTTAATCACCTTTTAAAGACCTTCTCTCCAGGCATGGTCCCATTCTCAGTCCTAGGGGTTGGGACTGCAACATATGAGTTTGGGAAGACACATTTCAGTCCATAATAGCCCTCTTGTTGCTTCTGTTCAGTCGCTCAGTTGTGTATGACTCTTTGCTATCCTATGGACTCCAGAATGCCAGGCTTCCCTGTCCTTCACTACTTCCTGGAATTTGCTCAAATTCATGTTCATTGAGTCAGTGATGCTATCTAATCATCTCATCCTCTCTGCCCCCTTTTTCTCTTGTCTTCTATCTTTCCCAGCATCAGGGTCTTTTCCAGTGAGTCAGTTCTCTGCATCAGGTGGCCAAAGTATTGGAATTTCAGCTTCAGCATCAGTCCTTCCAATGAATATTCAGNTAAGCAAGCTTAAAAAAGCCAACTACTTAGAATGAATCCTTTCATATTCTATGACTTAGAAAAATTCTTCTAAAAATTAAAAAAGAATATATATATATAATTTCATATATATATATAAACTGAATCACTTTGCTGAACTGAAATTAACATAACACTGTAAATTAACTATATTTGAATTTTAAAAAATAGCCTAAATATATACATACACGTAAGTCATCAAAACACCAAAAGGGAAAAAAAAAGATAACAGGAAGCTTCTGGTTTCCAGTCTAATGACTGAATGGGGGCTCTCTTGATTTCAAATTCTTATTTGGAAATAGAAAGTTTGCTTCAAAATTCCTCATTGAAACTCATTAATAGAAAAAAGACACTGGTCTGCAAAAAGATGAATAAGTCACATTTTAGAAAAGAAAGAGAAGACAATGTAAAGAGCGCACATGCCATAAGCAATTATCAGACAGAGCAGACCTATTCAGACAATGTGTATCATTGCCTTCATTCCTTCCTTCACGCCTACACATAGCAAACCGGCGCCTTCCCTCATCCTCCAAGAAAACCATGAAAGATGGTAGGCAATTTCATTTCCTTTTTATACATATAAATGTCCATGCAAATATGTGCCTAAGAGTGTGGAGTCTAGCCTGCATATACATGGGTCTACTTTTCCCAATTCTCCACTCACTTAGGCACAAAATGTGCAGATATCAGTTTCTTCCCACAAAGGAGAATTACATCAAAGACGTAAGGACAAGTGCTTTGAGAATTGTAATGTGCTCTAAAAATCTGTTTGCAATGGTTAAAGAGGCTTACATGGTTGGCTATTTAATAATACATAAAAAACTTTAACACACTGTCTCCAAAAATGTATAAAAGTTAGAAAGAAGCCTAAAAGCTGGAAAAGTTTAAATCATAAACTATCATGCTGAGATAAACTACTCTGAACCCCAGACATAAGAGATATTGGTTCTAGTAACACTCACTTAGGAAGGACCAAAGTGCATTCTTCAAAAGAAGATGCAAAAATGCTATCATAAAAGAAGCATTCGATTGTGGACTACAATTTTAGACTTGGGATGTCTCAATTAAATCTGAACATTCTGACACATTCCTTTAAAAAAAAAACTCTATAAGAAAGGCATTATTGTATTTTATATACTCATTTCATATGATGCCAGGTTATTAGTTCTCTTTACACAAAGCCATAATTATTCAATTCCAGTTCTAGATCTGGCTGTTTCTTTGGCTTGTATCTGACCTTAGGATGGTGGTACAATGTTTTTTTTCAGAACTGACATCTATTTAAAGCCAATGCTCAGCATT
The DNA here is from genome assembly GCA_006410735.1 of Raphicerus campestris. NCBI lineage: Eukaryota > Metazoa > Chordata > Mammalia > Artiodactyla > Bovidae > Raphicerus > Raphicerus campestris. Next base: position 221,885 of record SJYW01021103.1, on the reverse strand, counting down.
CTTTTTTAAATTTTTAAATGGAAGATAATTGCTTTACAGTGTTATGATGGTTTCTGCTATACAATGCAAATCAGCCATAAATTCATATACATATATATGTGTGTGTGTGTATATATATTTCCTCTCTCCTGAGCCTCCATCCCGACCCCCATATCCCACCCTCCAGGTCATCAGAGAAGGCCAGCTAGCTTCCCCGTGCTATACAGAAGCATCCCAGCAGCTGCCTTACACACGTAGTGTATATACATGTCAGTGCTACTCTCTCAAATCATCCCAACACCTCCTTCCCTCATTGTGTCCACCAAGTCGATTTTCTGCGTCTGCATCTCTATTCCTGCCCTGCAAACAGGTTCATCAGTACCATTTTCTAGATTCCGTGTGTGTGTGTCCTAAGTCGATTCAGTCATATTCGACTCTTGGACTGCTGCCCACCACATTCCTCTGTCCATGGGGAATCTCCATGCAAGAATACTGGAGTGGGTTGCCATTCCCTTCTCTAAGGGATCTTCCCAACCCGGCAATCAAAACCACATCTCTTATGTTTCCCGCATCACAGGCAGGCTCTTTGCCACTGGGGCCACCTGGGAAGGCCCCTGGATGCCTTATGCATGAGTGCGTGTTAGTTGCTCAGTCAAGTCTGACTCTGCAGCGCCATAAAGTATACAGCCCACCAGGCTCCTCTGTCCATGGGATTCTCCAGGCAAGAATGCCAGAGTGGGTTGCCATTCCCCTCTCCAGGGGATCTTTTCAACCCAGGGATCGAACCCAGGTCTCTTGCACTGGAGGCAGAATCTTTACCGTACGAGCCCCCAGGGAAGCCCAGATTCCACACGTATGAGTGAATATACAATATTTGTTTTTCTTTCTGACATTATTAGAATTCTTAAAAATAACACAGTAAACTTGCAATTCATATAACACTGATTTGCCTAAGTTTACACCTACAGGCTCTTTCCTGGTCGCTAAGAGGTTAAAGTGTCTGCCTCTAATGCGGGAGACCTGGGTTCAATCCCTGGGTCAGGAAGATCCCCTGGCAAAAGAAATGGCAATCCACTTCAGTATTCTTGCCTGGAGAATCCCATGGATGGAGGAGCCTGGTGGGCTACAGTCCATGGGGTCGCAAAGAGTCAGACACAACTGAGCGACTTAACTTTTTTTTAACTTTACACCTACAAAGGATGAGTGGCCAATATCTCTTTCTTGGTTTATAGTGGGCACTCATTAAATACATGTCACATAATCCATAACTTGAAAAGATGATAGTCTGATGATGATATGCTGAAAGAAGAGAAAAGGCTATAAAAGGGATAGCAATATAAAATGAAAAGGATATGTCATTTAATAAAAGTATAACACATTTAATATATAGTATGAAATAAAGAAGCTAAGCTGTAGTGAGAGAAACATAAATTTGGATTTCTATTAGGCTAAATTCCCCTAATATGAAAATTTAAAAACCTCTTCACTGAAGATTATATACTTATCCTCAATTTATATTTTAAATGTTAGATAAAGCACTGCTAATTCAATTATGCATTTTCCTATTTAGCATTTCCTAAAGAGTGTGCTAATGTTCTATTTCTACATGTTTTCAATAACATATTTAGAAAGAATATTTAAGAATAGAGAGCTTTGGAGAAGGGATAGATTGGGGGTTTTGGATCAGCGGATACAAACTATTATATACATGATGGATAAACAACAAGTTCCTACTATATGGCATAGAGAGCCATATTCAATATGCTGTGATAAACCACAATGGAAAAGAATATAAAAAAAGATTATATACATATGTATAACTGAATCACTTTGTCATACAGCAGAAACTAACATATTGTAAATGAACTATATCCCAGTACAGCAAAATTTCAAAATAAGTAAATAGCATTATGTTATCTGAAGAGCATTGTACCCACACTTGCCAAGAATACCAAAGGATTTAGGGCAAATTTCCGGACAAAGATGATAGAGATCCATGTTTATACTGAAAGCCTAGAGGAACAGGATGCTGAACAATGAAAATATAAGAATTTTCTTATTTCTAGTAGTTAACAGTGAACACTTACTATAATTCTCCTTTACAATGGAGGTTTTACCTCATACAATATTTAACGTAAGCCCTCCAAGTAGGCTTGAATTGTGCTAAAGAAGCTATCTTAAAGAATACCATAAAATGGTCCCATTCTGCCTTTTATGTATGTAGAGGTGATTTCTTTTTACAAAAGAATCTATGCAAACCCCTCAATACAGTACACTTGCATTGTGTGCTTTATCAGAGAAAATACCCGAAAATTCCTTGAGATGAATTTTAAGTATACCACCAGAATCAAGTCAGATGCCTGCTATAAAGACATACCAGGAACCTGACATGTCTATAGTATTCACAGATGCAGTTATATATTTATGGGACTCTGCATAAATCAAATGCCTATGAATAAAACATCATTTAACTCTACAGGAATTCAATTCCAATTTCAGAAGTAGAGCATCACTAAAGCCTTGGCCACTGTACAAGAAAGCAAAAAAAATTATCAATAATAACTTCTTTAATACATTATATTCAAATTTTTAATCAATGTCGAAAACAACTTCAGCCTAATGTTTATTTTCAGACACAAAAATGAAGGTAACAAATGTTTTCTAAATTTCCAATTTTTAGTGTAACCTGGTAAAAATTTTCAATTTTTAGTGTAACCTGTATACCACTTTCCACTCATGAATGGAAACATACAAGGTGACAAAGTGTGCTTCTCCTGAGACAAGAAAATACCTAGACCACAGTGTCTGAAGTCAAATGATACAACCTCGCATCCTCTGTTTCTACTGCATCACAGAAAGCTGTTCCATATCTCACAAACAGCTGAAACCCTCAAGCACCTACAAATGTTCCGATCAAAAGATAGTCTTTGCTACTGAACTGCAGAAGGTACTAGAGATCCATGACCAACACCCATATTCCAAATCAAACAGAAGATGATGAAAGTCAACCAAAGTCAACCCTTTCATCCTCAGCCAGAGANCACCTACAAATGTTCCGATCAAAAGATAGTCTTTGCTACTGAACTGCAGAAGGTACTAGAGATCCATGACCAACACCCATATTCCAAATCAAACAGAAGATGATGAAAGTCAACCAAAGTCAACCCTTTCATCCTCAGCCAGAGACATGGACGCAATCAAGTGATGCAAAAAAAAAAAACCACCCCAAAACAGACACCAATCACGCAGTCACAGGTCTGGTTGGAATACCTCTTTAGCAGCGGTGCGGGGAGAGGAAAAGACTGGTACCCACCTGGGATCTTTCTGAATGCTGTCGATGGATGGGGACCTGGCCAAGGTGCCTTCCGGGGGAAGGGCAGGGCCGGATTTGCTGTACGGAGACTCGATGGAAGGACAGTACTGCAGCTGTCGGTAGGGGTCCGCGTAGCTGGAGGCGGGCCCGGCGGCATAGCTGGCCCTCTGGAAGGTGGCTGCGGCGGCGCTCTGCGGGCCGTGCTGGCTGCCTGTGCGCTGCAAGGGGACGGAGTCGACACCGGGGGAGGACGGGGCTAGGGCAGGAAAGTAGGGACAGAGTAAAAAATTGAGGACCTGCTCACAGAAACGGTTCACCAGGTCTAGGCAGGGGGAAAATTACGCACATAAAAAAAACACACACAAGGGTTTGAAAGAATTAACAAAATTGTTACATTTGAACTAACGCATCCAATGTTATCCACTACAATGACAATTAACATGCTATTCCATCGGCCCAAAACTTCCTTGGGGTTTTTCCATTCCATCTTAGGGAAGAACCTGAATGAACGTTCAGGCCAACCCAATATTTCAGGAACAACCCTTTCATCTCTAGGATGAAAATGCCTCTGTGATGTGTTTCCTGCTTACTGACTTCCAGGAAGAGGTCTGCTCATCTGACAAGTAAACTCTGTATGGAGCTAAAACCCAGAAGAAATGGAAGGGATATTTTCCAAGGACTCATGGGCGGCGAGTTCTTCATTGTTTCAGCTGAGCAAATTCAGGCAGCGTTCGTTCAGGGGATGATAGGTTAATTTTATGAAGGGTGTGAAACATATTTAGGAATGTGGTTAATTTTTCCCAAATAAAACAAGGAAAGGTGAGGGGGCGTGAGTCCGTGGGGGTGGAGGCAGACGAGTCCGTAATTAGTGCTAGAGCATTACATGCAGGAATGGACAGTTCTTGTAAAGTTCAACACCCACAAGATTTTTATATGTCTCTTTTTCAACTTGAGCTGTCATACTAACAAATACACTTGGTGAAGGGTAGCCATGCCAGAGGCAATGAAGACCCACCCGACTGCTACGCAGACAAAATAAGGTGCTGACTTGGCTTTTCCAGAAGTATTTGCATCTTTTCAATAATGCCTAAATTGTCGGAAGAAGATCTNATTATCAATCACATCCTACAACTCAGACTTTTTGAGCACTACCCAGTAAATGGTGATAAAACTATTCTCTCTCACAACAGACGACATATTCAAAATCAAATACAAAAGAAAGAAAACAATACTAGTTTAATATTAAAGGAAGTTAAGGATTTCATGCATGTCAAAATGATAAAAAAAAAGTTGCAAAGTGAACTGGAGAAATATATTCTAATATGAGAACTGATTTTAATTAAGAGGTCAGGGTTTCTCATTTCCAATGACCTTTTAAAACTTAATCTTATAATAACCAAAGTCAGGAGACCAGGCACCATGACATGGTGAAGACAAGAAAAATATTTAAGAAAACTTTCTAAACAAAAAATGTGTATACTCCCAAAAGACTTGGGTTTTGAAATGACAAGGGTTGCCCTGATGGATTAAGTTTCAAAGTCATTAGATTAGATTAGTAAAAAATTAAGTTCACAACCAGAAAATCTGTCTTATGTCTTTATGCAATTTGTGGAGCATTTATATTTTCTCCAAAATTTTGCAAGCATGTCTAATTAAAATTCACATTTTAATATTTATGAACAATGTGCTATATGTCATGGGAACAGGGATTTAAAATTCAGGCCAGGCATAACCATGCTCTTGGAAGAACAAATGCCCAGAGGTAAACAAAGTTTCATTTTCTAGATGAGTTGTGAAAAGCCAGTCAGCAAATTGAAGGCAAAAAGGAAAACGAACGATAACCTGACATTTTTTTCAGATAAGTACAATTTTTTCATTCAGAAACTAATTATCTATATTAAAGCTTCCTAAAAAGGGTTACTAATATTAGAAAAATCATTTTCTATACAAAATTATTTGTTACTAGTACTTTAAAATACAGTGAGTTAAAAGGAAGGGAAGGCAAAATGACAAGGATGACGATTTAATGCTGAAACATAAAGTGTTAAAAATAAAAGGAGACTGAAGCATGACAAAATACTATCATTAAAAAATGATGATAGAAGTTAAAAAATATCAGAGGAATGAATGAATTTTATGAGAATAGGGAATTCTCTAGCGATCCGGTAGTTAAGACTCTGCATTCTCAATTCAGGGGGAACAGTTCAGTCCCTGGTTGGTGAACTGAGATCACGCAAGCTGCAGGGGAGACGGGACCAAAGGCGAAAGCCGAGTGTGAAATGCAATGAACAGAGCAGGACCAAGAAGACAACGTCTCACAGTAAGAGGAGGAGAAAAGGGGAGGGCAGTCTATGAATGCTGTCAGGCTCAGATATATATTCTACACTGGCATTGGCCTTTTGGGGATGAAATGTCAGGGAACTCCACATTCAGAGCTTGGCTTCTGCAGCTAACAATGAGGGCCACATTTGGGCTTTCCAGTCAATCATTTGTATCTGGCAAGTAACTGAGTTCTCAAAGCTCCAGTTTGCTGACTGTAAAGTGAAAAGAAGACAAGGGCCCAATGGGATGACTGTTTGTTTTAAAGGCAAGAAAAGCTATTAATGCCTAGTAAGTACAAAACAACGTGATGTGAAGAGCTGGCTCGTTGCAAAAGACCCCAATGCTGGGAAAGAATGAGGGCGGAAGAAGAAGGGGACGACAGAGAATGAGATGGTTGGATGGCGTCACCAATGTGACGGACATGAATTTGAGCAAGCTCTGGGGTGAGCGGGAGAGTGAAGGACAGGGGAGTCTAGCATGCTACAGTCTATGGGGTGGCAAAGAGTCAGACACGACTCAGGGATTGAACAACAACTGTTATTACTACTACTTAATAATGTTAGGGATTCCCTGGTGGCTCCACAGTAAAGTGTGTGCCCGCAATTCAGGAAACCTGGGTTTGATCCCCAGGTCGGGAAGATCCCCTGGAGAAGGAAATGGCAACCCACTCCAGTATTCTTGCCTAGAAAATCCCATGGATGCAGGAGCCTGGTGGGCTACAGTCCATGAGGTCGCAAAGAGTCAGATGTGACAGCAACTTCACTCACTCAGACTTCACTGAATAATGTTGAAATCAGTTCACGTTAGGAAAGAGATTGGAGTAACAAGTCCTTGCCTGATACAAAGTGTGGATATCAGACTTTATAACTCCTGGAAGTGTTTAACTAGTGTGTACTCTTATTTCCTCCAACAGCCCAATATTAGAATAAATTGCCAACATCCATTGGATCATAGAAAAAGCAAGAGAGTTCGAGAAAAACATCTGCTTTATTGACTATGCCAAAACCTTTGACTGTGTGGACCACAACAAAATCTGGAAAATTCTTAAAGAGATAGGAATACCAGACCACCTGATCTGCCTCTTGAGAAATCTGCATGCAGGTCAGGAAGCAACAGTTAGAACAGTTCAATGCAGGTCATAGAAAAACAGACTGGTTCCAAATAGGGAAAGGGAAATACAAGGCTGTATATTGTCACCCCGCTTATTTAACTTATATGTAGAGTACATCATGAGAAATGCCAGGCTGGATGAAGCACAAGCTTGAATCAAGATTTCCGGGAGAAATATCAATAACCTCAGACATGAAGATGACACCACCCTTATGGCAGAAAGTAAAGAACTAAAGAGCCTCTTGATGAAAGTGAGAGTGAAAAGGTTGGCTTAAAACTCAACATTCAGAAAACTAAGATCATGTCATCCAGTCCCATCACTTCATGGCAAATAGACAGGGAAACAGTGGAAACAGTGACAGACTTTATTTTGGGGGGCTCCAAAATCACTGCAGATGGTGACTACAGCCATGAAATTAAGATGCTTGCTCCTTGGAAGAAAAGTTATGACCAACCTAGACAGCATATTAAAAAGCACAGATGCTACTTTGTCAACAAAGGTCCATCTAGTCAAGGCTATGGCTTTTCCAGTAGCCATGTATGGATGTGAAAGTTGGACTATAAAGAAAGCTGAGCACTGGAGAATTGATGCTTTTGAACTGTGGTGTTGGAGAAGACTCTTGAGAGTCCCTTGGACTGCAGGGAGATCCAACCAGTCCATCCTAAAGGAAATCAGTCCTGAATATTCACTGGAAGGACTGATGCTGAAGCTGAAATGCTAATACTTTGGCCACCTGATATGAAGAACTGACTCATTAGAAAAGACCCTGATGCTGGGAAAGATTGAAGGGGATGACAGAGGATGAGATGGCTGGATGGCATCACTGACTCAATGGACATGAGTTTAAATAAACTCTGGGAGTTGGCAATGGACAGAAAGGCCTAGCAAGCTGCAGTCCGTGAGGTCTCAAAGAGCTGGACATGACTGAGCGACTGAACTAACTGACTCTTATTTCCTCCAACAACCCAATACTATAATAAACGTGCTGTCACTTTACAAGCGGGAAACAGGCACAGAGAGATGCTATACCTTGCCCAAGTTTGCCTTATATTTAGTAGAGAAGGAATTCAAACCCTTGAACCCCGTTTCCGGAGTTTATAATGACCACTACCAGCTTTATAAACTGGACCAGGTTTATAATCTCAAATATGTGTATTACTGAAGTACCTAACATGTGAGAAAACTTAGAAAAATTCATGAGAGGCCTAAAATTAAGGGAAACATCTCCCAAAAGTACAGAGAAGAGATGAGTCTATGATAAGGGAACAACTTGAATAATATATGAAAAAAATTATTACACCCTGGTGTGCAAATTTATACCATTTCTTATTTAATTGAATTTATTGATATTCAGAAATATCTTTATTTCTGGGAAAATCAAGAATAGGATACATATACTTATCTTAATTTTAATTTTAAAGTGTTTTGAGTCTCAGTTTAATCAGTGATATTATTATATTAAAAAATGTGGGTAGACTATGAAATCTAAGGCAGGTAAACAATTTTCAGAAAGATCTTATTTACAAACAACAATGACATTTGTATCATTTAACAAATGGCCTTTCAGAAGTATCATTCCTGAAGCCACAGTTTCGACTTCTCTTAGGTCACAAAACATAGGGTACCTGATGAGAATTTCAAAATATAAATTCAAATGAATATTGCAAAATTCAAATAAATTAGAGATTGATCAATGCAAGGAAAAATAATGCAAAGTAGCAATACAAACGGAGAGAAAACAGAGTGTTTCAAAGGGTAGATTATACGATCATGTGGGTCTTCCCAGGTGGTTCACGGGTAAAGAATCCATCTGTCAATGAAGGAGATGCAGGAGACACTGGTTTGTTCCCTGGGATGGGAAGATCCCCCAGAAAAGGAACTGGCAACCTACTCCAGTATTCTTGTCTGGAGAATCCCATGGACAGAGGAGCCTGGAGGGTGAGCTACAGTGCATGGGGTTTCAAAGGGTCAGACACAACTGAATGACTGAGTGTATATGATCATATATAGAAGAAAATGCATGAGAAACTAGCATCTCAAATGATGTAATGCCTTATTTTTTTTAAGCATGATGTAAAGGAATGATTTCAACAGAGAAGGGCTGAATTCTCCCTTTGTGCCATGCTTGTTGAGACTGTGGTGTGGCTGATGAAGACTGTGACTCTATTAATACAGATAAGCTGATACTGATCACACAATTAACAGACTTTTTTCTTTAATGTAAAATTTCACTTAATTTCTGTCCTGGTATATGTTTTCTCTTATTTGAGTTAGAGCTCCGTTGGCCAAATCACCCACCTTAGAGGATTACTCTACTCAATTGAACCTTCTTATGGCAAACATTTGACGTAAAGGGTGCTTTGTCAGCTCTGTAAACACTCCTCTCTCATCTCACTGCTCTGCAAACAGCCCCTTCTCCCCTCAATAAGCGCTTCCAACTCAATGAACCACACTGCTGGTCTCTTTGATGAGATTTTAAAGTAGCCTCTTCAGCAGTTGACTTGATACTTCACCTTTTCATGCTGTTCATGAAATTATCTGTTTTCCATAGAGCTACACAAATAAAGGTTTAGTGTGTAGAGAGAAAAGAAAAATAAAAAACAGATGTGTTTGTTTGAAAGAAGGGAAGAGAGATCCTTTTCAATAATAATCAAACATCCTATTTTGATGAGGAGATGGTTACATGCATTATTTACTGAAAGAGGAAAAAAAAGAACAGTAAAATGTAAGATTCTGGCACCTGAAGAAACCTGGGGGATGGAATATAAAGTAGGGTTCAACAGAAAGAAAAACATTTATTTATGGCTTTGTATTATTCATCTTTGCTTTTATGTATATTTATATAGATAGAAATATGAAAACATAAAATACTTTTACACATGCTATAAAATATAAAGGAAGCAAACACCAAGCTAATTAAATAATATTCCTTCTGCAAGTTTAGAAAATATAGATGGCTGAGGTGACAGTGGGTCCAAGAACACGGCCTGTAATTTTTTTCCTTTTCGATTTTTTTTTGATGAGGTATGTTTCTAAAGTCTTCATTGGATTTTTACCATATGCTTTTGTTTTATGTTTTGGTTCTTTGGCCATGAGGCACGTGTGATCTTAGCTTCGTGACCAGGGATCGAAGCCACACCTCTTGCATTGGAAGGTGCAGTCTTAATCACTGACCGCGAGGGAAGTGCCAGCCTATATACTTGTAAAGTTATTACTTAAATAATAATGACTTTATCATTTCAGAAATGAGGAAACTTTACCTAATCTACTATATTCCCAATAGTACTATCATCTAGAACTGACCCATAAATATCTTTCCAATTTTCTGCAGTCTCCACAGGTTGATCCAAAGTAAGCTTAACGGAAAGATGTGTTCAGTCACTAAATCATGTCCGACTCTTTGCTACCCCATGCACTGCAGCACGCCAGGCTCCCCTGTCATTCACAATCTCCCAGAGTTTGGTCAAACTCATGTCCACTGAGCCAGTGGTGCTGTCTAACCATCTCATCCTCTGTCGCCCCCTTCTCCTTTTGCCTTCAATCTTTCCCAGCATCAGAGTCAATGAAAAAATATCCACGGGTAAATTTAACACAATTTTTTTAGCTTCATATGTCATTATGTCTGTGGAGGAGAGGCATTTAAGGCAGGATTTTCAGTAGTAACGGACTCATTATTAGTGTTGACGTTGGTTACTGATGTGGTTGCTTGTTACTGTCATTCAGTCGCTCAGCTGTGTCTGACTTTTTGTGACCCCATGGACTGCAGTCCACCAGGCTTGCTGCTGTTTTTAAATTTTATCACCTCATCTACCAGCAAACACTCTGTTCTCCTTCAGCTGTAATTAGACTTTGTATTTCTACCATTTTGGAGAATTGATATAGCTAAGAATCTGGAAGCTCTCCTTGATTTTAAGATGATATTTATCATTAGATTCATTAAAAATTTCCAACTGGGTAATAATATACCCCTGACTTTTTAGACTTAAAAGAGGTAAAATTTTAAACTAAGAGGTTATAGAGGATCAAATCTGACTTGTTTTAATGGGAAGTAGTCATTTTTATAATTTGAAGTAACAGCATTTAATAAGTAATAAACTGTTAATATTCTACTTTTCATGGACTCAAATGATGATTTTAATTGAAAATGTTATTTATATTTTATTGAAGAACAGTAGTAAAATTTTATGAAAGTAAAGTAGATATGTAATCCCTCTATAACTTTATGAAGTAATAGCTATTATTGCAGAAAATTAAAATTTTAAAATAATGCTTTTGCCATCTAGGCAAATATTTTCATCACATTCTTCTTCCTTTTTATATTGTAATATTTGTCAATCTCATCAGGATATTTCGCAGATTTTCCCCTTGCTATGTGCCTATGATAATTCATTCCTTATTACAAGCTGACACATTCACCATAGGAAGCTTGTTTCCTCCACTCAGGATCACATTTATCTGGAAGGAAATTCACAAGACCATCATCTCAGCAGATGTTGTCCATTTTTGCTAGTTTAGAAAGATGTTATGGGGGGTTGTCAGAGTCAAGTATTTGTGTTAATCAAACGACTCCTAAGTTGACAGTCACTGAAATGCTTGAGTTTGAAATAAAAAATCTGTGTTATATAGTTTCAGTTTAATAGACTTCACCACACACAAATCCTTGAGTATCACACAGTCTTTGTCCGGCGTGTGCTTCTTCTTATATAAGCTCTGATTTGGACAAGCCCTTATCCCAGACAAAAGGTATGGTTTATTTAAACAGACACCCTAGTTAAAAGAGTGCCTCTTCAAATTTTCACTGTGCAAGAAGTGAGGCTTCAGACACTGGGTGGATGGTCCCAGAAGAGCAGTTGGGGGTATTTGCTCCACCATCCCACTCTTCACTCACTGGCCTGGTCTCTCTGCTGCAGGCACAGGATCCAGCCTCCCTGTGCAGGGAGAGAGGAGGGATGCATCTGGGGAGAGGGTCCCCTCTGGGGACCCTGATGAGTGGGGACTGCTGCTGATTTAGGAACTGACCCTCTTCTGGGTCACTTTGCTGCTTTGGGGCCGCCATGCTGCTTCCTGTCCCAATCCCATCCCGATGCGTGTGGGCCAGGGCTCTACTATCTCTGCCGCACTACAAGGACCACATCCAGGCCTCGGGAGGCTGGCAGGGCATCGCAGAGTCTGCTCCCTTCTGCTGGGACTGAGTAGTGTGGAAAGGTCTGCAGGTCTTGTTGCCAACTAAAAACTGGCATGTGCCATCTGCCTCTACAAGGATTAAATCACAAGATGCTGTGACTGCTAACCTTCAACACCCCTGAAAGGAGTTCAGGGTGGAGATCTGGAATGAGGCACTCTGCTTAGGGCAAAACTGGCAGAACAAATCTTCAGCTAGTTATTTTCAGGAAACGGTTTTATGAGCCCAATCTCTCTGCATCGAGAAATGCACTAAAATCATAAATGCTGACATCTGTTCTTCACGAAAGCAGCAACCTTCTACAAAATGTGTGCTTGATTGCCTGTATTTCCGTTTCACTAAAATCACACATATCCTGACTTTCCCCCATACCTCTTTGGAGAAGCTTCTCAGCGCTCTCTGAGATGCCGTCTCCCAGGTTATAGTCCTCATTTTGCCCCAAATAAAACTTAGCTCACAGCTCTCATGTTGTGCTTTTCGTTGCTGTTTTTGACATGGTCCAGCACTGGCTGGCGTGCCTGAGCACAAAGGGTCAGAGTGAAGTCTGGGATAAAGGCAGGAGTTACTCTTCAGGCGCTACTCCCTGGCCTAGGCATGGCCCACAGAGTGCCAGCTTGGCTGAATAAAATCCAGTTGACTTTGTGTGTGAGTTGTGAACCCTACTGTATGCATCACCACCTAGCAGCCTACAGAAGAAAACAGGCAAGAAGTGAGATCTGCCAATCCTGATCCTCCAACATGTACACAAATGTA
>SJYW01021103.1:191854-203758 GCA_006410735.1 Raphicerus campestris | reverse complement strand
GTTGGCTTAAAACTCAACATTCAAAAAACCAAGATCATGTCATCCAGTCCCATCACTTCACGGCAAATAGACAGGAAAACAGTGGAAACAGTGACAGACTTTATTTTGGGGGGCTCCAAAATCACTGCAGATGGTGACTACAGCCATGAAATTAAGATGCTTGCTCTTTGGAAGAAAAGTTATGACCAACCTAGACAGCATATTAAAAAGCACAGATGCTACTTTGTCAACAAAGGTCCATCTAGTCAAGGCTATGGCTTTTCCAGTAGCCATGTATGGATGTGAAAGTTGGACTATAAAGAAAGCTGAGCACTGGAGAATTGATGCTTTTGAACTGTGGTGTTGGAGAAGACTCTTGAGAGTCCCTTGGACTGCAGGGAGATCCAACCAGTCCATCCTAAAGGAAATCAGTCCTGAATATTCACTGGAAGGACTGATGCTGAAGCTGAAATGCTAATACTTTGGCCACCTGATATGAAGAACTGACTCATTAGAAAAGACCCTGATGCTGGGAAAGATTGAAGGGGATGACAGAGGATGAGATGGCTGGATGGCATCACTGACTCAATGGACATGAGTTTAAATAAACTCTGGGAGTTGGCAATGGACAGAAAGGCCTAGCAAGCTGCAGTCCGTGAGGTCTCAAAGAGCTGGACATGACTGAGCGACTGAACTAACTGACTCTTATTTCCTCCAACAACCCAATACTATAATAAACGTGCTGTCACTTTACAAGCGGGAAACAGGCACAGAGAGATGCTATACCTTGCCCAAGTTTGCCTTATATTTAGTAGAGAAGGAATTCAAACCCTTGAACCCCGTTTCCGGAGTTTATAATGACCACTACCAGCTTTATAAACTGGACCAGGTTTATAATCTCAAATATGTGTATTACTGAAGTACCTAACATGTGAGAAAACTTAGAAAAATTCATGAGAGGCCTAAAATTAAGGGAAACATCTCCCAAAAGTACAGAGAAGAGATGAGTCTATGATAAGGGAACAACTTGAATAATATATGAAAAAATTATTACACCCCGGTGTGCAAATTTATACCATTTCTTATTTAATTGAATTTATTGATATTCAGAAATATCTTTATTTCTGGGAAAATCAAGAATAGGATACATATACTTATCTTAATTTTAATTTTAAAGTGTTTTGAGTCTCAGTTTAATCAGTGATATTATTATATTAAAAAATGTGGGTAGACTATGAAATCTAAGGCAGGTAAACAATTTTCAGAAAGATCTTATTTACAAACAACAATGACATTTGTATCATTTAACAAATGGCCTTTCAGAAGTATCATTCCTCCAGCCACAGTTTCGACTTCTCTTAGGTCACAAAACATAGGGTACCTGATGAGAATTTCAAAATATAAATTCAAATGAATATTGCAAAATTCAACTAAATTAGAGATTGATCAATGCAAGGAAAAATAATGCAAAGTAGCAATACAAACGGAGAGAAAACAGACTGTTTCAAAGGGTAGATTATACGATCATGTGGGTCTTCCCAGGTGGTTCGGGGTAAAGAATCCATCTGTCAATGCAGGAGATGCAGGAGACACTGGTTTGTTCCCTGGGATGGGAAGATCCCCCAGAAAAGGGACTGGCAACCTACTCCAGTATTCTTGTCTGGAGAACCCCATGGACAGAGGAGCCTGGTGGGTGAGCTACAGTGCATGGGGTTTCAAAGGGTCAGACACAACTGAACGACTGAGCGTATATGATCGTATATAGAAGAAAATGCATGAGAAACTAGCATCTCAAATGATGTAATGCCTTATTTTTTTTAAAGCATGATGTAAAGGAATGATTTCAACAGAGAAGGACTGAATTCTCCCTTTGTGCCATGCTTGTTGAGACTGGTGTGGCTGATGAAGACTGTGACTCTATTAATACAGATAAGCTGATACTGATCACACAATTAACAGACTTTTTTCTTTAATGTAAAATTTCACTTAATTCTTAATTTCTGTCCTGGTATATGTTTTCTCTTATTTGAGTTAGAGCTCCGTTGGCCAAATCACCCACCTTAGAGGATTACTCTACTCAATTGAACCTTCTTATGGCAAACATTTGATGTAAAGGGTGCTTTGTCAGCTCTGTAAACACTCCTCTCTCATCTCACTGCTCTGCAAACAGCCCCTTCTCCCCTCAATAAGCGCTTCCAACTCAGTGAACCACACTGCTGGTCTCTTTGGGGAGATTTTAAAGTAGCCTCTTCAGCAGTTGACTTGATACTTCACCTTTTCATGCTGTTCATGAAATTATCTGTTTTCCATAGAGCTACACAAATAAAGGTTTAGTGTGTAGAGAGAAAAGAAAAATAAAAAACAGATGTGTTTGTTTGAAAGAAGGGAAGAGAGATCCTTTTCAATAATAATCAAACATCCTATTTTGATGAGGAGATGGTTACATGCATTATTTACTGAAAGAGGAAAAAAAAGAACAGTAAAATGTAAGATTCTGGCACCTGAAGAAACCTGGGGGATGGAATATAAAGTAGGGTTCAACAGAAAGAAAAACATTTATTTATGGTTTTGTATTATTCATCTTTGCTTTTATGTATATTTATATAGACAGAAATATGAAAACATAAAATACTTTTACAAATGCTATAAAATATAAAGGAAGCAAACACCAAGCTAATTAAATAATATTCCTTCTGCAAGTTTAGAAAATATAGATGGCTGAGGTGACAGTGGGTCCAAGAACACGGCCTATAATTTTTTTCCTTTTCGATTTTTTTTTTGATGAGGTATGTTTCTAAAGTCTTTATTGGATTTTTACCATATGCTTTTGTTTTATGTTTTGGTTCTTTGGCCATGAGGCACGTGTGATCTTAGCTTCTTGACCAGGGATCGAAGCCACACCTCTTGCATTGGAAGGTGCAGTTTTAATCACTGACCGCGAGGGAAGTGCCAGCCTATATACTTGTAAAGTTATTACTTAAA
This sequence comes from Raphicerus campestris, assembly GCA_006410735.1. Taxonomy (NCBI): domain Eukaryota; kingdom Metazoa; phylum Chordata; class Mammalia; order Artiodactyla; family Bovidae; genus Raphicerus; species Raphicerus campestris. The sequence continues at coordinate 200,797 of SJYW01021103.1, read as the reverse complement.
TAATAATGACTTTATCATTTCAGAAATGAGGAAACTTTACCTAACCTACTATATTCCCAATAGTACTATCATCTAGAACTGAACCATAAATATCTTTCCAATTTTCTGCAGTCTCCACAGGTTGATCCAAAGTAAGCTTAACGGAAAGATGTGTTCAGTCACTAAATCATGTCCGACTCTTTGCTACCCCATGCACTGCAGCACGCCAGGCTCCCCTGTCATTCACAATCTCCCAGAGTTTGGTCAAACTCATGTCCACTGAGCCAGTGGTGCTGTCTAACCATCTCATCCTCTGTCGCCCCCTTCTCCTTTTGCCTTCAATCTTTCCCAGCATCAGAGTCAATGAAAAAATATCCACGGGTAAATTTAACACAATTTTTTTAGCTTCATATGTCATTATGTCTGTGGAGGAGAGGCATTTAAGGCAGGATTTTCAGTAGTAACGGACTCATTATTAGTGTTGACGTTGGTTACTGATGTGGTTGCTTGTTACTGTCATTCAGTCGCTCAGCTGTGTCTGACTTTTTGTGACCCCATGGACTGCAGTCCACCAGGCTTGCTGCTGTTTTTAAATTTTATCACCTCATCTACCAGCAAACACTCTGTTCTCCTTCAGCTGTAATTAGACTTTGTGTTTCTACCATTTTGGAGAATTGATATAGCTAAGAATCTGGAAGCTCTCCTTGATTTTAAGATGATATTTATCATTAGACTCATTAAAAATTTCCAACTGAGTAATAATATACCCCTGACTTTTTAGACTTAAAAGAGGTAAAATTTTAAACTAAGAGGTTATAGAGGATCAAATCTGACTTGTTTTAATGGGAAGTAGTCATTTTTATAATTTGAAGTAACAGCATTTAATAAGTAATAAACTGTTAATATTCTACTTTTCATGGACTCAAATGATGATTTTAATTGAAAATGTTATTTATATTTTATTGAAGAACAGTAGTAAAATTTTATGAAAGTAAAGTAGATATGTAATCCCTCTATAACTTTATGAAGTAATAGCTATTATTGCAGAAAATTAAAATTTTAAAATAATGCTTTTGCCATCTAGGCAAATATTTTCATCACATTCTTCTTCCTTTTTATATTGTAATATTTGTCAATCTCATCAGGATATTTCGCAGATTTTCCCCTTGCTATGTGCCTATGATAATTCATTCCTTATTATAAGCTGACACATTCACCATAGGAAGCTTGTTTCCTCCACTCAGGATCACATTTATCTGGAAGGAAATTCACAAGACCATCATCTCAGCAGATGTTGTCCATTTTTGCTAGTTTAGAAAGATGTTATGGGGGGTTGTCAGAGTCAAGTATTTGTGTTAATCAANATTCACCATAGGAAGCTTGTTTCCTCCACTCAGGATCACATTTATCTGGAAGGAAATTCACAAGACCATCATCTCAGCAGATGTTGTCCATTTTTGCTAGTTTAGAAAGATGTTATGGGGGGTTGTCAGAGTCAAGTATTTGTGTTAATCAAACGACTCCTAAGTTGACAGTCACTGAAATGCTTGAGTTTGAAATAAAAAATCTGTGTTATATAGTTTCAGTTTAATAGACTTCACCACACACAAATCCTTGAGTATCACACAGTCTTTGTCCGGCGTGTGCTTCTTCTTATATAAGCTCTGATTTGGACAAGCCCTTATCCCAGACAAAAGGTATGGTTTATTTAAACAGACACCCTAATTAAAAGAGTGCCTCTTCAAATTTTCACTGTGCAAGAAGTGAGGCTTCAGGCACTGGGTGGATGGTCCCAGAAGAGCAGTTGGAGGTATTTGCTCCACCATCCCACTCTTCACTCACTGGCCTGGTCTCTCTGCTGCAGGCACAGGATCCAGCCTCCCTGTGCAGGGAGAGAGGAGGGATGCATCTGGGGAGAGGGTCCCCTCTGGGGACCCTGATGAGTGGGGACTGCTGCTGATTTAGGAACTGACCCTCTTCTGGGTCACTTTGCTGCTTTGGGGCCGCCATGCTGCTTCCTGTCCCAATCCCATCCNACATGAATCTGAGTGAACTCTGGGAGTTGGTGATGGACAGGGAGGCCTGGCATGCTGTGATTCATGGGGTCACAAAGAGTCAGACACGACTGAGTGACTAAACTGAACTGAACTGAATACTTTGTCTTTAGTTTTGTCTGGAACATTCATTTAGCCTTTAACATATTACCTCCTGTTACCTCATATTTTCATTTTGTATGCCCTTTACTGAAACTAAACTGAACATGTGTGAGGACTAGGAATCAGTTTAAGCTTCTTTGGGTCTGGAGCCCATCAAGCACCTGGTTTGTCTTCAGTGGATACCGACTGATAGCCTATAGAAGACCATGAGGCGCTCTAGATGAAAGTGGGTATATACTTATTTAGTTTTTGAATGAAGACCTTTATAAATACAATGTCAACCAAAATGACTGTTAAGAGTCCAGGTTCCAGGGAAAGATGGCCTGGGTAAGAAGGTTTAAAGACTGGGTCTATACAACCAATGTGACCTTGGGCAGATCACTCAATGTCTTTATGTTTCAATATTCTGATCTACAAAGTGATCATCATAATACCACCTCCTCCACAGGGCAGTTCTAAAGATTAGTAAATATATTCAAAGCACTTGGCACCATCCCTGAGTGCGGCAATAGGCTCTGTGCTTTTGTCATCCTGTCTCAGCTGCCTGACGCTATGGCACCAGCTTGTAATTACAGAATTGTTTAAGACAGTACCCTTGACTTCGTTCGTGAGTGGTGACTCCTTGAAGATGGGCAACTGGCCTTCAACTCCTCTGCCCCACTCTCCTCAATGAATCTCTGGAAATGATCTATAGATAGAACTGAAGGACCCCTAGCCAGTGGCCTTACTTAATGGCAGAGAGGTAAGATTGGAGAGGCACTTTGGCGACCAACCTGAGCCGAAAGTCTGCAGCCCCTGAACACTTCACAGGCCTCCTAAGAACATGTCCTCGTCTCATAAGGAATTAGGGTATTTGCTCTGGCTCTGGAAGCTTCCTAAAGGTCTGCATCAGTAGCGGCATTAACAGTGGGGTGCACATAACATGAAGGATGTGAAAAATGACCCTCTGGATATGGGAAAGCAATCTTAAAATGTTTCTTTATTAAAGTTTAATCCTGAATTTACTAGCCAGAATTTAATACTATTGTATAATACGTAGGCAATTTATAAGCGAGAGGTTTGTGCATGTTGCGTGCTTCAGTCGTGTCCGACTCTTCGGGACCCCGTGGACTGTAACAGCCCACCAGGCTCCTCTGTCCATGGAATTCTCTAGGCAAGAATACTGGAGTGGGTAGCCATTCCCTTCTCCAGGGGATTGTCCCAACACAGGGATGGAAACCATGTCTCTTACATCTCCTGCATTGGGAGGCAGATTCTTTACCACTACGGCTGCCTGGGAAGCCAAGGGAGAGACATATACCTGGACTAAAAGCATTTTCTCAACCACGCAGGTTCTGATAGAGACAGTCCCTGGAGCTGCACAGTAAGTCAGGGAAGGGGAAGGGCTTGTAATGAATTCAGTGTAGGAAGAAGGAGTAATCTGAGCTGGTGGGAAGGAGAGAAGGCTTGTGGCTTTATTCCCAGGAGCTGGAGCAGTGACGTTCCCCCCACCTATCCTCAAGAGACCACCCCGGCACTTTTGGCAATTTCTGTAGCCTTGTGAAAACAGCACAGTACCTCAAAAGTGCCTCAATTTCAAAGATGTGGGCAGGAATGGCATCTTGGGCATGTGGATATCACATCTCAGCAGATCTTGGCTGGGGCAAGAGATTACTGTTACAGGGGAAAGGCCGGGCAAACAGACTGTCCCCTCTGAAGACTCAGAACACTTCTGCCTTCTTTCAGAGGAGAGACAGGAGAAAAAGCACTAGTTCACTCATTCGGCCTGGTTCCCCTTTGACGACTGAGGCCAGGAGGCAGCAAACTCTTCCTGTAAAGGGCCGGAAAGTGAGTATCTGCAGCTCGACCGACCATATGGTCTCCGTCACAGCCATTCCCCTGGGCCGCTGCAGAGGGGCAGCAACTGCAGATGATCTGAAAGCAACTGGGTGTGGCTGTGTAAGGGCTCAGAAGCTTGGGTTTCATATGCTTCTTACATGTCACAAAATAGTATCCATCTTTTGACTGCAAATCATTCCATAAGGCAATGATCACTTTTAACCCACAAGCACTGCTAAGACAGGTGACCAGATGGATTTAGACCATAAGCCACAGTTTGCCAACCCTTGGCTTAGAGAAAACACTAGTTTTGTTGTTATCATTGTTTCTTTAAAAGTGTGAACATCTTTCCCTTGCCTCTAACTTGGCCTTGATAAATAAAATACTTTTTTTCCTCTTGCAGTTGATTTTTCATTAAGTCCCCAGAAGTTTATCAACAAGAGCTAATTCTAAGAGCATATGGATATGGAACAGGGAACCAACATAATCCCTTTTGTTGTCAGTTTTTCTTCAAATTAGATACTGAATGCCACCGAGATGGTTATCTTTGTCTTTTATAAGGGATTGTGTGGAAATAAAATTACCTTAGCTAATAATATGCAACTACTAAATGCAAAAATAGTTCAGCCCCAGACTGAAGCAAATTAAGCAGGCTGAAGGTAAGAGAAACTCTGACAGAAGAATAAATGGGTATTCTTTCCATCTAAACCAAGATATGTATTATTAACACTGGATGGTACTTACAACATCAAGAGTAAAATAAAGGAGTATTTTGTGCCTTTCTTCCTATGATAGAGTGAAATATTGAAATGCAAATATCAATAATCAGCTATAAAAGCAACTTAGCTTGCCTGGATTTCAAAACATATAATTTAGTGTCATAATACAGTTTAACAGAATTGCTATGATCTACTTCTTGGGAACTGGAAGTTACAACAGTCTAGAGATGCAGAGCCTGATGCCAAGTCCTGGACCACAGCTTCAGCATTCCCATATCCTGGCCCCTTACTGGGATAACGTGTATGATTAGAAATGCAGGCAGCTCTAGTGTCTGCAAACTAGCACCATAACATTCTCTAAGTTTACTCAACCATGGGAGGCTTTAGACCAAGCACAATTCTTTGTATCTTCTTAATTATATTGATCTTACAGTTAAGCTAAGTGTTATCCAGCAAATTCAATCGTGATCTTTAACTAGTTATTTTGCAAACAGCTTCATGTTCTGGAAAACACTTGTCCTTCTTCTCGTGGCCTGTGGTTGTGTTCAATTCAAAATATATATTTAATCCAGGAGAGCTAGAGAGTTGAACCATATATGCAAGTGCCAGTGACCAACCACTAAATTATAATTTCCTATGATTCAGCCTAATAGTGTGTATGAAGTAAATTCTCAGTTGGCCTTACCAAATACGCTACATTTTTAGTTAATATGTTGTTTTCCTCCCAAGGTTGCCAAAGAGGTAGAAAAGTATTAGTCACTCAATGGTCTCCAACTGCAATTCCATGGACTGTAGCCCTCCAGGCTTCTCTGTCCACGGGTTTCCCAGGCAAGAATACTGGAGTGGGTAGCCATTCCCTTCTCCAAGGAATCTTCCCAACCCAGGGACCAAATCCAGGTCTCCTGAATTGCAGGCAGATTCTTTACCATCTGAGCCAGCAGGGAATCCCTCAAACAGGCATACTGTACCATTAAAAAGACACTTACCAGCCTTAGGTAAGCACATATGCCTTTATACGTCCTCTGCTTTCTTAAAGCAATTATACTCATTAAATACATTAACAATGACTTACAAAAAAATTAGTACTACGACTTTCGATTTGCCTGTGTGATAAGATACGCTAACCCCCACTCCCCACCTCCAGACTTCTTTCATTTACAATCTACTCAGGGAGCTCAACTGGAGTCATGTTTGTTTTTTTATCATCATCAGAAACGTTAATGAGAAAAGCAGGTCATTTCATAATGCTTCTGAGGAGAGAGGACACCATTATATACACACACCCTTTCACAAGGGAGTGTTATTTAAGCTTCCAAGCAGACTCAGCCCTCTGTGGGAGGGCCACACCATTACAGACAGGCCACCCCTCTGTGGAGAGGCCCCCCTGGTGTGGAAGGGCCCCCTTCTGGGACAGGCCACTCCCCCACAGGCAGGCCACCCTGCTGTGGACAGAGCACCCCTCTGTGGAGAGGGACCCCTGGCATGGACAGACCCCTCTGGGACAGGCCATGCCCCCGCAGGCAGGCCACTCCACTGTGGACAGACCACCCCTCTGTGGAGAGGCCCCCTGGTGTGGACAGCTCCCCAGTGGGACAGGCCACCCCTCTGAACAGCCGCCCTCTCCACCCCCTTGTGGACAGCCCCCCAGTGGGACAGGCCACCCCTCTGAACAGCCGCCCTCTCCACCCCCTTGTGGACAGCCCCCCGGGGGTCCTGAGTACACACCTGTGCTCGTGCGGTACGTGCCCGTGTGTGCTGGCGGCAGAGGGTCCCCCTGGCTCTGGCTGAGACTCCTCATGGGGGGCTTCTGATAGACGCGGTCTTCATAGATGGGGTCGATGTGGTGCTCCGGGGATTGCAGGGCCCGCAGCTCGGGGCCCAGGTGGCCGTGCTGGCTGCTGTACGAGGCCCGGGACCCAGCTGGAAGGAAGGAACAAGGAGACAGTCAGACCCGCCCGACGTTCAGACAGAACTTGTTTTATCCAGGACATGTTCGAATTTGGGGAGGGGGACAGAAACATTGAAATCTGCAGAAAATCCAATGAACGGCGCGCAAAGGTAGCAAGAGGACAAGCTTGTCAGCTTATCAGCATCACCCAGCCGCCTCACTTTGCTCCCGAGTCTGATCTCTGAATATGGGTGATAATGATGCTGAGATAAACCCACATTGAACAGGGCCAGCGGAATACATTTTTCTCAGCCTAACGACCAAAGCAGGTTTCCTCACTGAAGAAGCCAGGCAGACTGAAGTCACCCCTGAAAAGCTCTTATTAGTCCACAGTTCTTGCTCCTGAGATTTTACGGTGGCAGGTGCTTATTTAAAGTATGAGCAGGTAAAGAAGCCACGGAGGCAAGCCCTCTTGATGCTCTTCCGAAAACCTGGACCAGACTTCATCTTCATCAGCGGCTTTTCCCTGGACAATGAGTGAACCAAGATGTTCAGCCTTACAACAGCCTAAACCCCTGAGAGAAGCAGATTTTAAAGGAAAAAAAAAAAGGTTTTAAAGTGATATTTCCTTTATTCTTACCCTCCAAATGGAAAGATTGGTATCTACTCTACCTTCCTCTGAAATGGTTCAAATGGTTGCCACAAACTGGCTTCATTTCTAAATTAAGGCTACACATTATTGTAAATCCTTATTTGTGTCTTTGGACTTTTTCTCTCTCTTTTTTTTTTTTGGTTTAGTGTTTTTTGCATTGTGTGGGAAGATGTGCGGCTTTGAAGCAGTGCTGTGGACCAGGGAATCCGCACAAGAGGAGCAGAGTCTTAGGAGGGCTAAGAGCTTGAGCTAACACACAAGAAGATGTTGATGGAGAGTGAATATTTCATCAGAAGGATGGCCAGAATGCGAGGAGTAGACATGCCAGGGGAATCATCTCCGTGGGCACAAATGGAGTGGAGGACATCTAGGGACTCTGAAGGGGCACCAAGGAGAGATGGTTACCCAGCGATAGTGAGGACAGGACCACACAAACCCAAGGGAGGCTACAGATGATTTTATCAAGACTCTTCAGATAAATCTCCGAAGCTAATAACCTGCTTGGTACACTTGGATTTAACTGTCAGCTGCCTTTGAACAGTCCCAATTGGGAACCCTCCATTTCAGCTTAAAGCAAGAGGGAGTTGCACCTCCTTGATTTTAGCGGTGTTTGTGGGCAGCTCTCTCTCTGTCCTGCCAGTCCACCACCTTCACTGTTAGCCACTTTAAAGCCAATATCTTCAACGTGCAATGATTGGCTGCTTCTTCAGGATCGTCTAACCTCAAAGATTTTAATATTCTTGTCTAGTCTATTTAAGGATGAAGCCATTCAAAAGTTTTGAAACTGCCAACAAACAAATGTTTCGCTGGTGTGTTTCACGTAGGCTGCTTTACATTTAAATCAACAGAAAATAGAGCGATTCGAAGGACTGGGGCAAGGCTGGCGCTTCCATGAATTCAATCTTGATAACAATCAGTGAATGTTTTGAGGCAAGGGAAGGGAATAAATTTGGCAAGTTCTTACCTTTCCTTTTGCTAGTAATTAAATAAATTCTGGTTTAGACAGCGTTCCAATGAGTGATAGACTCAAAATAACTGTTTTGCATAATTAGGTTCATTGCATCTGATTTATCAAATGCCAACATCACAGTGAATATTATCTCATGCTGATATTTTCCAGGAATATATTTAAGTATGATACGCCTTGAGTTCCTGCTGTCAGTTCTTCCTGCTTCTGAAGGTTTTGATAATATTCCAAGGACTTACTAGTGTAAAAGACTAGGAAGCAGTCATTATATCCAAATGTCATATAGTTAAATAAGAGTTATTCATTGTAGATTTAGTTTTAACTTTATTGCTATTCCTTGATTCTAAGCAGTTAAAAATATCCAATGGTGAACAGTAAAAGGACCTGCTGATCTTTTAAGTTGTGACATGAGCTGAAGGTATGTACAAAAATCCTCTTTTTATAAATGGGCATTAAGAAATGTTTACTCTTTTATTAAGATAAGGGATATTTTGGTGGACATCAGAATTCCTACATGCTGGTACAATGAAAAATGCAATAGTAAAATTATTAAATATTTGAATAGTATACTATGCTTTCTTTTTTTATTAGCATATTCTTGATAGAACTGAAAGTTCACGGTGTTTCCCTGTGGAGACATTTGTGCAAAATACCTTTGCATACTTAAGCACTGTGCACAGTGCTGAAATGAGGCATTTTAAACTGAGCATTGTTTACACTCCTTTTATCCACTGTAATCAGGTTTTAGTGGCTCATGGGTGGGC
>SJYW01021103.1:154423-191307 GCA_006410735.1 Raphicerus campestris | reverse complement strand
CCCCAGTGGGACAGGCCACCCCTCTGAACAGCCGCCCTCTCCACCCCCTTGTGGACAGCCCCCCAGTGGGACAGGCCACCCCTCTGAACAGCCGCCCTCTCCACCCCCTTGTGGACAGCCCCCCGGGGGTCCTGACTACACACCTGTGCTCGTGCGGTACGTGCCCGTGTGTGCTGGCGGCAGAGGGTCCCCCTGGCTCTGGCTGAGACTCCTCATGGGGGGCTTCTGATAGACGCGGTCTTCATAGATGGGGTCGATGTGGTGCTCCGGGGATTGCAGGGCCCGCAGCTCGGGGCCCAGGTGGCCGTGCTGGCTGCTGTACGAGGCCCGGGACCCAGCTGGAAGGAAGGAACAAGGAGACAGTCAGACCCGCCCGACGTTCAGACAGAACTTGTTTTATCCAGGACATGTTCGAATTTGGGGAGGGGGACAGAAACATTGAAATCTGCAGAAAATCCAATGAACGGCGCGCAAAGGTAGCAAGAGGACAAGCTTGTCAGCTTATCAGCATCACCCAGCCGCCTCACTTTGCTCCCGAGTCTGATCTCTGAATATGGGTGATAATGATGCTGAGATAAACCCACATTGAACAGGGCCAGCGGAATACATTTTTCTCAGCCTAACGACCAAAGCAGGTTTCCTCACTGAAGAAGCCAGGCAGACTGAAGTCACCCCTGAAAAGCTCTTATTAGTCCACAGTTCTTGCTCCTGAGATTTTACGGTGGCAGGTGCTTATTTAAAGTATGAGCAGGTAAAGAAGCCACGGAGGCAAGCCCTCTTGATGCTCTTCCGAAAACCTGGACCAGACTTCATCTTCATCAGCGGGTTTTCCCTGGACAATGAGTGAACCAAGATGTTCAGCCTTACAACAGCCTAAACCCCCGAGAGAAGCAGATTTTAAAGGAAAAAAAAAAAAGGTTTTAAAGTGATATTTCCTTTATTCTTACCCTCCAAATGGAAAGATTGGTATCTACTCTACCTTCCTCTGAAATGGTTCAAATGGTTGCCACAAACTGGCTTCATTTCTAAATTAAGGCTACACATTATTGTAAATCCTTATTTGTGTCTTTGGACTTTTTCTCTCTCTTTTTTTTTTTTGGTTTAGTGTTTTTTGCATTGTGTGGGAAGATGTGCGGCTTTGAAGCAGTGCTGTGGACCAGGGAATCCGCACAAGAGGAGCAGAGTCTTAGGAGGGCTAAGAGCTTGAGCTAACACACAAGAAGATGTTGATGGAGAGTGAATATTTCATCAGAAGGATGGCCAGAATGCGAGGAGTAGACATGCCAGGGGAATCATCTCCGTGGGCACAAATGGAGTGGAGGACATCTAGGGACTCTGAAGGGGCACCAAGGAGAGATGGTTACCCAGCGATAGTGAGGACAGGACCACACAAACCCAAGGGAGGCTACAGATGATTTTATCAAGACTCTTCAGATAAATCTCCGAAGCTAATAACCTGCTTGGTACACTTGGATTTAACTGTCAGCTGCCTTTGAACAGTCCCAATTGGGAACCCTCCATTTCAGCTTAAAGCAAGAGGGAGTTGCACCTCCTTGATTTTAGCGGTGTTTGTGGGCAGCTCTCTCTCTGTCCTGCCAGTCCACCACCTTCACTGTTAGCCACTTTAAAGCCAATATCTTCAACGTGCAATGATTGGCTGCTTCTTCAGGATCGTCTAACCTCAAAGATTTTAATATTCTTGTCTAGTCTATTTAAGGATGAAGCCATTCAAAAGTTTTGAAACTGCCAACAAACAAATGTTTCGCTGGTGTGTTTCACGTAGGCTGCTTTACATTTAAATCAACAGAAAATAGAGCGATTCGAAGGACTGGGGCAAGGCTGGCGCTTCCATGAATTCAATCTTGATAACAATCAGTGAATGTTTTGAGGCAAGGGAAGGGAATAAATTTGGCAAGTTCTTACCTTTCCTTTTGCTAGTAATTAAATAAATTCTGGTTTAGACAGCGTTCCAATGAGTGATAGACTCAAAATAACTGTTTTGCATAATTAGGTTCATTGCATCTGATTTATCAAATGCCAACATCACAGTGAATATTATCTCATGCTGATATTTTCCAGGAATATATTTAAGTATGATACGCCTTGAGTTCCTGCTGTCAGTTCTTTCTGCTTCTGAAGGTTTTGATAATATTCCAAGGACTTACTAGTGTAAAAGACTAGGAAGCAGTCATTATATCCAAATGTCATATAGTTAAATAAGAGTTATTCATTGTAGATTTAGTTTTAACTTTATTGCTATTCCTTGATTCTAAGCAGTTAAAAATATCCAATGGTGAACAGTAAAAGGACCTGCTGATCTTTTAAGTTGTGACATGAGCTGAAGGTATGTACAAAAATCCTCTTTTTATAAATGGGCATTAAGAAATGTTTACTCTTTTATTAAGATAAGGGATATTTTGGTGGACATCAGAATTCCTACATGCTGGTACAATGAAAAATGCAATAGTAAAATTATTAAATATTTGAATAGTATACTATGCTTTCTTTTTTTATTAGCATATTCTTGATAGAACTGAAAGTTCACGGTGTTTCCCTGTGGAGACATTTGTGCAAAATACCTTTGCATACTTAAGCACTGTGCACAGTGCTGAAATGAGGCATTTTAAACTGAGCATTGTTTACACTCCTTTTATCCACTGTAATCAGGTTTTAGTGGCTCATGGGTGGGCGGGCACAGTTACGGGCACGAGTGTAAGACTCTGAGCTTCCAACACAAGACGCCTGGGTTAGATCCCTGGTCAGGGAGCCAGATTCCACATGCCCCAACTAATGATCTTCCACACTATAACTAAGACCGAGAGCAGCCAAATAAGTAAATGAATATCTTTAAAAGAGTAAAACAAATAAAAATCAAGTCTATTTTATTTGGAGGCAATTTCAAGAAAAAAAAAATTATCACACCGCCTGTTCTGGGACTGTGCTCCAGAATCTCATGATGCTGTTGTTTCAGGCTCTAAGCCGTGTTCAGTTCCTTGGGAGCCCAGGCACTGGCTGTAGCCCATCAGGCTCCTTTGTCCATGGGACTCCCCAGGCAAGAATTCTGGAATGCGTTGCTATTTCCTTCCCCAGGGGATCTTCCCAACGCAAGGATTGAACCTGCGTCTCTTGCATCTCCTGCACTGGCAGGTGGCCTATTTGCCACTGAGCCACCAGGGGAGCCCATTACATGAGATGGTATATATATTTGCTGATTCAAAGACAACACACTTTTCTTTAGTAGTAATTTTCTTTTATCATTATGACCTACTTGACAGCGAGTCCTCATCGTAACACTGGACTCAAAACACTAATAGTAAACATTTGCATCTTTGCCAGAAACTGGAGCAACGTCGCCATCGTAAGAAAAATGTTAGAGAAACTCTGACGGTGTTAAAATGTCACAGATGTCAAGGCCAATTGTGGTGGTGGAGAACAGGTCTGAGAGCCTTGCCTTGAACAAGCTGAGGGCTCAGAACTGCAGTGTGGCAAAGGGCAGGGGAAACAGAGATGGGCCAAAGAGAAGAGAGAAAGCAGATCCCACAGCCCAGACCAGCTGCCTCACTGGTCCCCAGTCATTGCAGACGTAGGTCATACAAGTGTAATACCTGAGTGTCCAGAAGGCACTTAATGACTGATTTCTGCCACAATAAGTACGGCATCCAATGTCAGTCATCTGTCATATGCTTTTACTCGTCTTACTTCTCCTCTTCACAAGACAAAGCTTGGGCCTAGAGAGCCCCGGCCCTGGCAATTTTCATATATGTTTCTGAAATGAGTGGGTTTGAAGACTCACACCTGAAGCATCAGTGATCCGCATGCAGACTAACAGAGGTTGTCATCCAGGAGGGCTGAAGGGTACTGTAATAGCTCTGCACAGGCCAGGCTCTCCTGCAGATCCAGGAGCCCTGGAGGACTGGGTAGAACCTCACACTGATTCAGGACCAGGCTTGAGACAGTTGCTGCACAAGAGTCACCATCTGTCCCAGGACCTGTCATTCGCTCACTGCTGCTAGCGCTGACTTGAAGGATGCTCAGATGGCTTAAGTCAGGTCACTCCTGGCCACCTGGTGGTGGGGCTGGTGATGGGAGGTGAGCGGAAAGGCTTAGTTCTATGGGAGAGACATGCAACCAAGCAGGACCCTATGGGGTCTTCCTGGGACAGGCCCCACTTCACATGTTCCCTGCTGTAGTTCCTCTCTTAAATGCTGAGATAACAGTATTGGATGCACATTTCCTGAGTAGTTTTACAGATGCTAAGTGGAGAAAATTAACTACTTGATGACCATGAGCCCCCAGACCTATGGGCACTGTTATCTATCAAAGAATTGTTCTTAAGCTGATCACATATCCTGTGATCCCATCTTTCTCACTTGGGTTTTAAAAATGCTTTGCTAAGAAACCCTTCAGGGAGCTCGGGTTATTTTGAATATGAGGCACTAATTCTTGCTGGCCCTGCAATAAGCCTTTTTCTGCTCCAAATGCTCAAATTTGGGTTTGCTTGACCTAACTGTGCATAGGAACTTGAGTTGGGTAATGGATGTATGCTGAAGAATTGATGCTCTCAAATCATGGTGCTGGAGAAAACTCTTGAGAGTCTCTTGGACTATAAGGAGATGAAACCAGTCCATCCTAAAGGAAATCAACACTGAATATTCATTGGAAGGACTGATGCTGAAGCTGAAGCGCCAATACTTTGGCCACCTGACCCAAAGAGCCAACTCATTAGAAAAGACTCTGACACTGGGAAAGATTGAGAGTAGGAGAAGGACGTGACAGAAGGTAAGATGGTTCAGTGATGTCAGCAACTCAATGGACATGAGTTTGGGCAAACTCCAGGAGATAGGGAAGGACAGGGTGCAATCCATGGGGTCGCAAAGAGTCTGATTCGATTTAGCAACTGAACAACAAAATGGGCTCCAGGGGCTCAAAGGGATGGGCAGACGGACCCTGGAGATGGAGGGAAACCAGACTCAGGATATCCCCTGCTGCACTGTAGGCACCGTCACTCCAGCACCACCATTAGCAGGAGCAGTTCCTACACAGAAATGTAAGCAGGTAGGTTAGAGGGCCCTGGAGAAAGACAGGCAGGAGTGACTTTCTTAACATAAAAGAACCCATTTTGGCCTACGTCATTTTGTGATCTGAGCCTGGCTGCAATGCTTGCCTTTGAACAGGTCTCAGTAATTAACGACCTTAAGGGAGAGAAGGGAGAAACATGGAGGGGCATTCAAGAAGCACCTTGCAGCCTTGGGGCAGGGTTCTGGCTCCTCAACAGATACACACGGCAACATACCCCTGAGTTCCGCAGAAACCTGACCCCAGCCAAGGAGAGGGTGGAATGGTGCTGCGGACCTGCCTCACTTCAATCGACTAAAGCTTGGACTCTTGACCTGATGACATATTCTGTGCTGATGTTCCTCATGAGCTCGAGTCCACTCATGAATACGCATATACCTTTAGCTTAAAACTTTCCTGTTCAGATACATAGAGCTTCGGGAAAGATTCCTGTGTTTGTACTTGCTGCAAGAAATAAATCCTTCCTTCTCCCAGCTTCTGGCTTGGTTGTGTTTATTGGCCCAACATGCACCAAGGGGGGAACCCAGTTTTGGGGGAACAGAAACTTGAAAGTATGGCTCCCCTTCCAATTCTGTACTCAAAAGGAGGCCTTAGGAGCACAGGTGTATAATAATGTCTAATAATTTGAACTAAGCTCTAATAGCATCAAAAGAAGAATTTTATTGCTCTTTACCATGTCAGTTTTTCCCAAACAAACTGAAATAAGAAGACATGGTCTGGACTCCAGAACTGTGTTTAATCATCTGAGCAAATCAAGGAAAGTCACTGAACCTTTTTGAGCTCTGGTTTCCTCCAGCATAAAAATACATATAAGAATGCCTGCATTTGTATGACATGGCATTGTGGAGGATCAAGGAGAGAGAAATCAGTGTGAAGGGCTTCGATCTTAGAGTCAAGGAATTATTATGTTATCTTGTTAAAATACATCTTTTGATTGAAAAAAACAACCACACTCTACAACTTCAACTATCGAAATATCCAAAAACAACTTAAGAGGTTTAAAATTTTTGCAATATTATAAGCGAAAGAAACTTTGATAATTTTGTGAAGTATTACCGCAAAATGTAAATCTTACGGCTTTATTTTTCTTAAAAAATTAGTGTTGTTTTTGAATGGATAATAGCAGAGAATAAAGGAGCAAAGGAAGTTCAAAATGGGAAGAAACATGACAAAACCAAGGGAAGGTGGAATCCTTTTCAGAAAAGGGATAAGACACAAATGAAATCTGCAGAGGGACGATAACAAGCACCTGCTGATCCAGGAGGAAGCCAGCGGCCGACTCACAGGGAGTTCTTGACATGGAAAGTAATTACGAAGCTGAAAGGGTAAAGTGTCGTCAGTACATTGTCTGTCTCAAGTCTCCAACCACACATTTTCCCTGGGCCAGAGAATTCAACAGGCTCTGTTCCATTTGACCAGCAACAGAAAACACTTATTTTTAGACTGATTTGCAAATGAATTTCTATTTGCTAGATTTTATATAGAGTGTGTACATGTGCCAGCTAATCCATGTTGATGGATATCTTCACTGATTCAACACCTATTTACCAAGTGAGCAACTTCTAGAGGTTTTGGACACCATCATGCTTAAGAGGAGAAAGTTCCTTGCCTTGAAAATAAGTTAGTCATCCCATTTAGAGATGAAGGTACTGAAGGAAAATAAAGTAGNGACTCAGCATTATATATGAGCTTTTGCCAGCTGGCTGTCTCTACTTGCTGTCCATGTGATCAGCAGGACTGAAGAAATAAGTAACCGCCAAGTCCAGGAACAGGGGAACATGTGGCTGCACATTACCTGGCCTGTTTTTCAAGGAGGGCAGAGGGAAATATCCTGAGAGCTGGCTCATTGCTGGGGTTGGAGAACTTGCCCCCTGCTTTTTAAAAATTATTTTTATTGGAGTATAGTTGATTTACAATGTTGTGCCAGTTCCAAGTGTACAGCAAAGTGAATCAGTTATACATACACGTATATCCACCCTTGTTTTAGATTCTTTCCCCATACAGGTCATTACAGAGTATTAAGAAGAGCCCCCTGTGCTCTTTTACTTATTTATTTTTGGTGGGACTTCCCTGATGGCTCAGTCGGTTAAGAATCCACCTGCAATGCAGGAGAGTCCAATTCAATAGTTGGATCAGGAAGATCCCCTGGAGATCTCCCCTGGAGTGGACAGCGGAACAGCTATCCACTCCAGTATTCTTGCCTGGGAAACCCCATGAACCGAGGAGCCTGGTGGGCTATAGTCCATGTGGTCTCAAGACTTAGACACGACTTAGTGACTAAACCCCATTTATTTCTGGTCACAGGGCACAATATCAGGTCCTTGCTTTAATCCATTCCTCTTCAATCTCTCACCTTGCCTCCAATCTCCATCATCTCAAACAGTTACTCCCTTGCCCCTGGGGTCCTAACTCCAAGTGAAAAGCAGCTTACAAGATGTTTCATACACTTTCAACCAATATCTAACCCATGCCTCCCTAGATATATACCCTCTTCTCCCGCTGGAACCTGTTCAGCTGCACTTTATTAAATCCAGCCTCAAATTCTGCCTCTTGAGGGACCCTTTCCCCATCCCTCCTCCCTGGACACGCCTCTCCCTCCAGGGATGTCCCGAGACCCTGGTCCTCTCTCATAGCTCTTGATGCCACAAGTTACTTCTGAAATGATGTCACTCTACCCCTTCCTGTCAAGGGAGAACCGTGGAGTCATAAGCTCCATCTTCTTTAAATGTGAATGCCCAACAGACTGGGCTGATGTCATGGTTCTGCACAGTAACAATAGTTACCGTTTACTGAGCCTCCCTTGTTTCCCCGCACAAGGTTTATCCATCTATGTGTGTCTGTGCATGCTTAGTCATGTCTGACTCTTTCTGACCCCATGAATGGTAGCCCGCCAGGCTCCTCTGTCCATGGGGATTGTCCAGGCAAGAATACTAGAGTGGGCTGCCATTTTCTCTCCCAGGGCATCTTCTTGACCCAGGGATCGAATCGGCCTCTCTTGGGTCTTCTGCACTGAGCAGGCGTATTCTTTACCAGCTGTGCCACCTGGGAAGCCCTTATTCATCCATGTGTGTGCTGTGCTTAGTCGTTCAGTTGCGTCCAACTCTGTGTGACCCCATGGACTGCAGCCTGCCAGTCTCCTCTGTCCATGGGATTCTCCAGGCAAGAATCCTAGAGTAGGCTGCCATGCTCTCCTCCAGGGGAATCTTCCCAACCCAGGGATCGAACCCAGGTCTCCCACACTGCAGGCAGACTTTTTACCGACTGAGCCACCAGGGAAGCCCTCTTATTTCTTATTCATTCATACGGTATTACTAACAAAGAAAGTCAGTGTGGTCAGGATACATAGCAGAGGCAGCTTGAGTGGAAATCATGGAAATATAAGTTTCTTGATCCCCAAAAGATTTAATTAGTGAACCCACAGAGGGAGCAGAGTTCTCATCACTATGGGACACTTTTAATATGCAGACATGCAAATAAGCAATTGACAGGCATGATTCTCAATCTCATATGACCTTTGCTATGACAGTATAATGGCTGCAGCTCTGTTATCCTCACTGTAGGAAATGCAAGCAATCTCAGAGAAGCCCCATTCCATTCCCCAAACAAGCCTGGCATGATTGCACCTCAGGACCTTTGCACTGGCTGTCCCCTCTGTCTGGTACATCCGGGTGTTTCCTTAATGGACATCTTGTGGGGGAGAGCTTGGCCACCCTGCCATAGGACATCTCTGCTTCTCTCAGTCCTCCTTTCCCTGGCACTTCTCACCATCTAATATCCTATCAGCATCAGACCATCACCTGTAACAGAACAGGTGTTTTGGCCTCTGATGTTCACAGGTGTGTGTTCATACCTGAGAGAGCACCTAGACAAGATGAGTGGTCAGTAAAGACTTACTGGGCTCAACCCAGCTACCCAGGGTCATGAAGCTGGTAAGTAATGGAATCAAGATATGTGCACACATCTGTCTAGCTCCTCAATCCACGCTGGTGATCCCTGCCTCCTGTATTTGTGAAACTCAACAGGACTGCAAGTAAATCCTTTACTCTTACTCATCTTTCTACTCGCTCTCTTCTTAAATATTGAAATTACGCAGCCTCCTCTGGAATTCCCCCAATATTCCATTCGTGATTGTCCACATTCATGCGTTTAGTCCTGCCTTTCCTGCCACCCAGATATCTCCCCACCCTGATTCCTTCAGGGGCAACTCTTCACAGACCTACTGGTCAGCACACATTGCTTCTTTGGGTACCATGCTTTCCTCTTGTTTTCTGCCCTTATTTAGCTAAGAATACATATTCCAATTGTGGTCACATTTAGGAAAGGGTGCCTAGGAGACAGATTTCATGAGCACTTGCAAGTCTGAAAATATCTCATACTCTTTTTTTAGAGATGATGGATAATTGAGCTATGCATGGGTTTTCACTTCAGCTGCTCAGTCATGTCCGACTCTTTGAAACCCCAAGGACTGCAGCACACCAGGCTTCCCTGTCCATCATCAACTCCCAGAGCTTGCTCAAACTCATGTCCATCAAGTTGGTGATGACATCTAACCATCTTATCCTCTGTCATCCCTTTCTCCTCCTGCTCTCAATCTTCCTGGCATCAGGGTCTTTTCCAATGAGTCCATTCTTTGCATCAGGTGGCCAAAGTATTGGTGTTTCAGCTTCAGCATCAGTCCTTCCAATAAATGTTCAGAACTGATTTCCTTTAGGATAGACTTGTTGGATCTCCTTGCAGTCCAAGGGACTCTCAAGAGTCTTCTCTGACACTATAGTCCAAAAGCATCAATTCTTCAGTGCTCAGCTTTCTTTATAGTCCAACTCTCACATCCATACATGACTACTGGAAAAACCACAGCTTTAATTAGATGGACCCTTGTCAGCAAAGTAATTTGCTTTTTAATATGTGGTCTAAATTGATCAGAGTTTCTATTCCAAAGAGCAAAGTGTCTTTTAATTTTATGGCTGCAGTCACCATCTGCAGTGATTTTTGCAGCCCCCCAAAATAAAGTTTCTCACTGCTTGCCTTGCTTCCCCACCTATTTGCCATGAAGCGGTGGGACCAGATGCCTGGATCTTGGTTTTTTGAATGTTGAGTTTTAAGCCAACTTTTTCAGTCTCCTCTTTCACTTTCATCAAGAGGCTCTTTAGGTTGAATTTTTTTAGGACATCACCTGAATGTTCTTTTCCCTCCAGCATCACTACTGCAAGTCAGTCAGGTGCCATCTGTTTTATTCCTCTCCAGAGGTTTCAGAGTCTTTTTATGTTGGTGCTATAAAGTTTCATGATGCAGAAGATGAAATATTTTCTATTCCAAGCAAAGGGTACTTCCTACGAGGACACAGGTCCCCCAGGTCTTAGGAATTGCCCTGCATTACTCCGCTGATAATTTGCTTTTCTGCATTTTTCTCTCTGAGGCTGCAGTACTATGTCAGATCTCCTGGGTGTGTTCCTTTATGGGTCTTGCTGTGTTTTTCTCTATCTCTTGCTCTTTATGTGCTGTCTTCTCAGTGATTTCCTTGACTATTTCCCACTTGTTCTATCAAATTTTTTTAACGTGGGTAGTTATATTTTTACAGCCCCCAAAAGATTTTCTTGTTCTTTGATCCACATATCAACTCAATTCTTTCTTAATAAACATAAGATCTTCTTAAATCCTGCTCAGTCCTAAACCTAAAGTTTTAGCTTGTCTCTTTTCATCCTGCGCTCCCTTTTCTATAAATCATCTCTGTTTCTTCCAAGAGACAGTTCACTTTTCTGGTTTTCTTTTTCACGCCACTAATTCACCCAAATTCCTTAGTAATCCTTGGTAATTCCTCATATTTGAGAAAGAGAAACCCAGGGCTGGCTTCTTCTGCTATGGCATGAACAGAAATGCTTTTCACTGTGTGTCTTTGTATTAGAACTGATGAGAAGAGTGGAGCCTATGGGCTGGCCATCCTTCTGCAGAATGAGACACTGGAGGGCAGCTCCGGGTGTCAGCTCACCACCCCAAAAGCCTGTATGAAGTGAACTTTCTCGAGGCCACCAGCTGCCATAACTGCAGTCTACCTTTCTCAGGCACTCTGTTCAGTTTCTTCAAGAGCCCACGTCCAGTCTCCTGCCTGGAGTAAGCACAGGCCACAGGGTTGGCATCTTGGTAGGAGGGAGGGGATGAGATGGGAGGAGGGAATCACTGTCTCAAGTGCTGACTTTAAATCCTTCCATTTCAAGCCTCACTTCTCTCCAGCACCCCAGCTCTTAAGGTTGAGCTTGTCCAAGTATTCATACAAGACAGCTGGTCCACCTCCTAGACATGCAGATTCCTGGGAGAAACGTCCACATTTTCATTGCTTATCATTCCTATCTATTTTGCTTTCTAGAACATTTTCAATGACTTGCTTGTTGGTGACACCCACCTTCCAGTCTCTCTGTTCTGTCTCTTCTGTGACTTCCTTCCCCGTTGTATTTAATTCTGTACTCTGTATTTCAGAGGGTCTGAGGCTTGGAGAGGCTAGTGAGTGGAGAGAGTCATGCCACCTTAACTGTTCTCCAAGGTTCACTGTCATTCTTAAAATGCACATGATCCCAGTTAAATTACAGCATGATCAATATCATGTAAGTATCCAACACTGAACAGGCCAGTCTAGAAGGCTACATAAAGATGCTGCTCTCAAAGAACAAAAACACCTGTTTACCTAACCATTTTAACTAGTAAGGTCACCAGGTGGTAGAGAGAGAAGGGAAGATACTTGTTTCCGTGAATCAACAAAAAGGAACCCATCAGGAAAGCGTTTGTGGCCCCAAGCATCCCAAACATTTACTTCCTGATCCAGCTACTCACTGTACAGAAAAGGGTGATGAAAGGATACACTCCCTGTTGCTTATCTGACCTGGATGGACATCAATTGGATGGAAATCAGACACTATGTTGCAATCAGATGCTGCACAGAGTGGTTTTCAAAGGAATGTCTTGGAGTCTGGGTCTCCAGGAAGAGGGAGGCAGTTATGGAACAGGAAATGGCACCCCACTCCAGTACTCTTGCCTAGAAAATCCCATGGACCAAGGAATCTGGTAGGCTGCAGTCCGTGGGGTCACTGAGAGTCCGGACACGACTGACTTCACTTTCGCTTTTCACTTTCATGCATTGGAGAAGGAAATGGCAGCCCGCTCCGGTGTTCTTGCCTGGAGAATCCCAGGGACAGGGGAGCCTGGTGGGCTGCCATCTATGGGGTCACACAGAGTTGGACACGACTGAAGCGATATAGCAGTGGCAGCAGCAAGTAGAACGGAGGTTTGCTGAAGCTTTTATTACTCACCCTCCTCGGAGAGAGCAGGCCCAGGGCACCACACAGATAAGGGTTCCCTGCTATAAACTGGGATCCCAGAATTGTAGTGTGTAAATGGCTGGCTGGCTGGCTGAATAATCACTTAGTTGGTGGAAGTTGGAGAGAGTCCATGAGTAGGAATCAGTCCATTCTCCCCACAGAGTGTTCTGGGGTGCAGGATGGCTGAGTGCACAGTGCAGGAGACAGATCCATTTTACATTCTGAGCCAGGAAAAGACGCTTGGGTGGGGCCTGGGCTCTGGGAGCAGGAGGTTCTGATGAGGGGCTGGGACTGAGGGGTGTGGCAAGCAAGGAAAGCACTGGAGCTTCTGCAGTTGAGGAGAGGTCCCAGTGAGGCTGAGTGCCAAAGAACCCCAGGAAGTTTCGGCTGATAGCCAGCCGCAAACCACTTTGGAAAGAAGATTACTATTGATTGATATCACAGAAATATCACATTCTAACTAGTAAATCTAAACTAGGATTTTTTTTTTTTAACTTAAGGGGGAGTTGGAAGGTTCACAAGAATTGTTCAAGTATAGGAAATGCAATTTAAAAGGGCAGAAGCAGCCAGATATCACATTGCATTCTGACCATGTCCCAAGCAGCATGTGATAAACAAACTTGCTTATTACCTGAGGAGACCTCGGGTTTCCTCTGAGAAAACTGACAGCAGAGACTGCAAAGCTTTTAAATAGGATTAGGCTTTTTTTTTCTTTCTTATAACAGGTGCATCTGAAAGTATTAACAAATCAGGGAATGAATCAGATCTCCAAGAATGTGGAATGTGAGGTTTATAGTGTGTGATCCCCTCTAAATAGTGAGTTTGATGTCTCTTTGGCAGGGGTACAAGAGGGACAAGCCTGAACAAATTCCTCTCCCTATTAGGTCAGTTTTGATGACAATCATTGGCTAAGAATCTTCATTTAATCCATTTCATTTTAACCTAAAAATAAGCTTCTGATGTTTGACTTAACTTTAATATGTATTTACAACTCAGATTTCTATTTTTAACAGGATTAATTTTGCTCTAAACCAGAAAATGAAAGGATTATGTTATCTGCTGTACAGAATTGAACAAAAATTGGTACTGTAGTCATAGTCAACAGGATGTTGACATATTTTTGAGATATTTCTGCTTCTTCAAAATCACTAGTCATTTAAATAAGTTGAAAACGTGTATGGTATTTCTATGTCCTTGGTGTCTTTCTTCAATAACATACAACACCTCTAACCTCCAATACTTGGGCCACCCGATGTGAAGAGCTAACTCACTGTCAAAGACCCTAATCCTGGGAAAGATTGAGGGAAGGAAGAGAAGGGGGGCAAGATAGAGGATGATATGGTTGGATGGCATCACTGACTCAATGGCCCTGAGTTTGTGCAAACTCTGGGAGACAGGGAAGGACAGGGAAGCCTGATATGCTGCAGTTCACAGGACTGCCAAGAGTCAGACAAGACTTAGCAAATGAACAACCACCACCATATATCGTGTGTACTGAAGACTATAGAGATGCTGGATTCAAAGTGATAGTGATGGAGGTTCAAATTATTTCCCTGTCACTTCCAGCTAAGGTGACTCTGGGTAAGGGATTTATCATTGATGATATGCCTCAGTTTTCAAACCTGTACAATGGAGGTAAAAATCACACTGATGTCATAAAGTTGTGGGGAACGACAAGAGACATGATCTTCTCTTGGCTCCAAAGAAATGACACTGACTACACGTCTGGCTTATTCTTTCTTTTGCTTGGGTTCCTGCTCCACTCCTAGACTTCCGCACTTGTGGGAGGCATCTGGGCTCAGCCCGTGGTCCTCTTCTCTCTGAACTTACTTCCTATGTAGAAGCTCCTTAAAGATTCTCAGTCTCAAATACCAACTACTTATGACTCCTTGATTTTTTTTCTCCAGCCTGGGCCTTCCCCTGAACTCCAACTTGTGTATTCACCTGTCTGCTTCACATGTGCCTTCTGACAGATGTCCCATCTCCAAGCCACTGCCTCCAAACCCAACCAGATGCTTCTGCATTCTGTCCCATCTCAGTCAGTGGTTGAGTCCATTCTTCTGGTTGTTGAGTCGGAGTCATCCTTGAGTCCTCTGTCTTACCATCATCACCTAGTCCAGGAGACAATCTGGCAAGCTGGGCTCTGTCTACACACCCAGGACTACATGACTCCTCATAGCCTCCAATGCTTCCATGCTGGCCCCCAAGCCATCATCATCTCTTGCTTACCTTACTGCAGGGACCTCCCAATTTGTCCTGCTGGTTTTGCCCTTGATCTCCTACAGTGTATTCTGCTATAGACTAAGTCACACTGTGTCACTCCTCTGCTCAAATCCTCAACAGCTCCCATGGATGGGGTATAATCAACATCCCAAAATCTTGAGGCCTCCCCTGATCCGNGCCCTTGATCTCCTACAGTGTATTCTGCTATAGACTAAGTCACACTGTGTCACTCCTCTGCTCAAATCCTCAACAGCTCCCATGGATGGGGTATAATCAACATCCCAGAATCTTGAGGCCTCCCCTGATCCGAGCTTCCACCCCCACCTTGCTGGTCACTTCATTAGCGTCTGTGTCATTTCTTTGCCCTCTTTCTCTCTGACACACCTTTATTGGTGTCCCTGCTGTTCTACAAACATATCAGACACACGTTCATTTTCCAGCTTTTGAACTCACTTTTCCTTCTGCTCAGAATGCCCTTCTGCTGGGTATTAATATGGCAAGTATCCTCACTGCCTTCATAATTGACTCAAAAGTCACCTTCTCATTAGAGCTTTCCCTGGTCACTCTGCTAAAAATGCCTGTGATTTTCTATCTTCTCCAGCTGAAACGAGGCCAGGGATTTTGGTTCATATTGATCAATTCTGTTTCCCTAGGGTCCAAATCTGTGCCAGTACATAAGAGGTGCTTAACAAATAATTAAAGGGATTAATGTATTCAACAGTGAAAATCACTATCTATACCAGTGTTCACACTTCCTAGTCATCAGTGACAAATCTCCAAAGTCACAACCCTGAAAATGCAAAAGCTCTTTTTCAAGCTTGACTTTTAACTGCACTTTCAATTAGCAAACCAGGTGGCTTCAGACTCTACGATGCCTGGAACAGTATCAAGCGCACACATTCAGGTAGAGTCCAAAAGCTCCAATGCTCCCAAGTTCTCATAGCTGTCAGAATCGGTCCCCACACCATTCATGGGCCATACTTTGCTAAATTCTAAATAAGGCCAATGATCTCATGCAACCCAAGTATTTATGCAGAGTTATAGAATAATTTGAAACTCAAAACCCACCAGCAGCAATTTGCTTGAAAAAAGTCTTCAAATGAATATTTAAAAGTATGCATTTGAAACAAAGTAACTCAAACATTAAAAGTGCTTCTTATAGCTCAAAAATCAAGAACCGTCAGTGGCATGTTGATTCTTTTCCCACCAAGGAGCAAAAAATGAAATCTGGTCAGACAATTAGAGGAAGGGATGGAAATGAAGAGGGAAGAGAAGGCACATGGGCTTGTGATGAGCACCTGAAGGTCCTTATTTCTGGACAAAGACTCCTTACACTCTCTCTCTCACACACACACAGACACATCATATCCTCAGACACATTCACTCCAGATATCAAAGTATGAACAATCTCCTTAACACTTGCATACATACAAAGTCACAACAGTCATGTCTGATTCTTTGTGACCCTATGGACTGTGGCCTACCAGGTTCCTCTGTCCATGGGATTCTCTAGGCAAGAATTCTGGAGTGGGTTACCATGCCCTGCTACAGGGGATCTTCCATACCTGGGGACTGAACCCATGTCTCATGTCTCCTGCATTGGCAGGTGGGTTCTTAACCATTAGCTCCACCTGGGAAGAAGCCTGTAAACTTTTAAAGCCTCTCCCACGGTTTCCCTGGTGGCTCAGTTGGTAAAGAATCCACCTGCAATGCAGGAGACCTGGGTTGGATTCCTGAGTTGGGAAGATCCCCTGGAGGAGGGCCTGCAACCCACTCCAATACTCCTGCCTGGAGAATCTCATGGACAGAGGACCCTGGGTGGGTGGGGTGGGGGTCTGTGCAGTTGCAAAGAGATGGACACAACTGAGCGACTAAGCCCAGCCCAGCACTACATTCAGTGACACCAGGAGAAGTCAGGCTCTCATCCTGCCCCGTCACACCCTCCTGAACTCCCACCCCCTGACCCCATCACCTTTCCACTAGACACACACTCCCTATTTTTTGTAATGTAATTGAGCGGAACCCAACCAAGTTTAGCACCCAAGTCTGATCACTGGGAGAAAGAGACGGAAGTTAAGGCTCCTAGTCTCTGCAGGGAACAGATGGGATTTTGACAAGTCACTGGGACCCTCTAGGAGTCAGCTGCCTCTTCTCTCTGGTGGCTGGGAAGAGGGTCCAAGGGCCTGAGTCTCCCACAAGCTCCCCAGGTTCCCACTCCTTGCATGATCTAGAAACTTATTTTGCAAACTTCTAAAACGAAGTTTCCCAACTTACCTAAACTACATTTCCATACAGGTCTCTCCTAGGCCCCTCTTCCACCCACACTGCCACTCTTGAGTCCCTACCTACATAATAGGCATTTGAACCCTGGCACTAGGTTGATATCATGAGTGCTACTTCCAAAATCCTATTAAAGTGAGAGAAGGAGTGAGAGAGGCAGCATACCTAGCGTAATTTGCTGCTGCTGCTAAGTCACTACAGTCGTGTCCGGCTCTGTGTGACCCCATAGATGGCAGCCCACCAGGCTCCCTTGTCCCTGGGATTCTCCAAGCAAGAACACTGGAGTGGGTTGCCATTTCCTTCTCCAGTGCATGAAAGTGAAAGGTGAAAGTGAAGTCGCTCAGTCGTGTGTGACTCAGTGACCCCATGGACTGCAGCCTACCAAGCTCCTCCGTCCATAGGAATTTCCAGGCAAGAGTACTGGAGTGGGGTGCCATTGCCTTCTCCTAGCGTAATCTGGGGGCAGCAGAATTCCTGCCTGCGTCCTGTTATGCCAGACCAGTCCACACTGGCAATTACTGTGTGAATTTAGAAAGCCCTTGGACACCTGCCTCCTGTGCAACAAGTTCCTCTTCTTTATCCTATTTATCTTCACAGGCATCCATTTATGTCAAGAAGGGGAACATATGAGAGCAGCATCTGTTACTAGAGTGACACAATTACCAACCACTTTCATAAGAGGTTAAAAAAAACAACAGTAAATCTGGGGTTGTTGTCAAGTGTTTTAGGAGACAAAACATTAGTCTTTCAATCACAGTGTCTTGTTTAAGCTGAACATATGGTGTTAACCAGCAGCGAATCCCCAGCTCAGCCTGGTCTTTGATGGGCATAAGGACCACAGAAATGTCACCTCCTCCAAACTGGCAAGGAAAAGCAGGTTTCATCCCCCAAAACCTGTTGAGCCCAATCTCCCCACCCCATTCCTCCTAATAAACAGGAAACACACTCAAGCGACTTCATCACTGGTTACTTTTTCCCCATTGTTGGGATCTCCACAATCTCAACGGCATGTCTGGAAGTTCTTTTCGTTTTCTCAGTAACTACACTTAGACAAAACATAATCATTTCAACCCACTACAAAGTAGTAAAAATTTCAGGGCAATTCATCACAGGTAACTTTTTCACAACTATTGTAATCTTTGGAAGTTGAAAGTCTGCTCTCTAGGTAAGAAAACTCCTTACTTTCTACAACTCAATGCAGAGAACTACAGGTGATCATAGAAACACTGTCGTTTTTATATTCTCTGTGTTCTTTTTTTTCTGAATACATTCAACAGGTCTTTGTGACTGCCTATTAAATGTGACTTCGCATGGATATCTGCAGATTGGAGGCGGGGTGGAAGGGACAGAGAGAGCGAGAGAGGGGAGACAGGGAGACAGAGACGGAGAGACAGAAAGAAAACACTCGAGTTTGCGAGAACGCACGACTTCCGAACAGAACAGAAGCAACCGGTAGATTTGAGTTCAGATGCTAGTTAACACAGCCTATCTAGGGAGGCCCTCCGCTTCCCTTACTTTCAGAGGATGCTAAACACCTGCCCACCAACAAGCTCAGCCCGAGTCTGCTCCAGCCGCAGGTCTGTCTGCCTGCCTCCNACTCTTCTTTGTGGATAAGTTAAAAGGAGGGGGAGATATACTTGGGATAAATATGCTTGGGCCTTCAGGCTTTACAAAAAGCATGTCCAGAGGAAGCAGACCGATTGTAAATGGACAGACTTAAAAAAAAAAAAAAAAAAAAGCCTCCCTTTTCTAGATTTTAACGCCAGGCTCCAAATCTTTTAGCATCTCTCTTTCTCCAGCCCGCTTTTAAGAGCCCCCTGCAGCTGTGTCTTCACACTGAAAGCCAGTCGCCTCTCATTTATTTACGGGAACACAAAAGACAACAAGGGCCGGGGTGGAGCTGGAGAGACAGTTGGAGGGAAAGCACTTTCCTTGAATCTGGTCCAGAGACAAATTTGCATTCGAATGAAAACACTGCATTGTCAACCTCTTCTGGGCCGGACCTCTGGGATCTTCCAGGTTTTCCCGGAGGAGCAGAAAAGTTTTTGAGAGCAGGCCTGTGTGAAAAGGAGGTAGGACTGTCCACAGAAAGAGAGAAAGAGAGGAAGGCAGTATTTGAAATTAGGGGTGGGAAACAGGTGGGGAGGAGGACCCGCATGAGATGGAGGGACGAGGGGGAGAGAGACTGAACAGATGTTTTCTGTTATTAAAAATTTCAGTTTTGCCTCTCTACCCACTTTGGAATGGCAACTGGCAAGTAGCAGACGGGGCACTTCCATCCGCGCACAGTGCCAGGCTCCAAATTTTATCCAGAATGTTAGTTTCAAGTGAAGCTCTTAATGGAGCAACATCAAAATCCTCTATTAAGAGTGTCATGCTGCTGCTGCTGCTAAGTCGCTTCAGTGGTGTCCGACTCTGTGCGACCCCATAGGCGGCAGCCCACCAGGCTCCCCCATCCCTGGGATTCTCCAGGCAAGAACACTTGAGTGGGTTGCCATTTCCTTCTCCAGTGCATGAAAGTGAAAAGTGAAAGTGAAGTCGTGTCTGACTCAGCGACCCCATGGACTGCAGCCCACCAGGCTCCTCTGTCCATGGATTTTCCAGGCAAGAGTACTGGAGTGGGGTGCCATTGCCTTCTAGAGTCTGTTAAAAAACAGTCTGTGTGGGGGGGTGGTGTCAGGGGAGCACATATTTATTTACACATGAATATATCGCATATGTGGGCATATGTGTGTATTTATACATGATGTATATGTTTTATATATTTGTGTGTATGTGTGTGTATCAATCCACTGACGCAGCTCCTCCTCTTGACCAAGCTGTGGTCAGGCACCTCTGAACTCTCTTCTCATCATGGCTCTGCACTGTCCAGTTCTGGCAAGAATCCTAAGTCAGTTTAGCCAGAATACCCTTCCCCCTGACATTTCCTCGTAGCAATCATCCACCTGCCGACCTGCAACCTGCTCCCTGGCTGTGCTCTTGTTGTTCACTCACTGTGGCGTGTCTGACTCTTTTGTGACCCCATGGACTCTAGCCCACCAGGCTCCTCTGTCCATGGGATTTCCCAGGCAAGGATACTGGAGTGGCTTGCCATTCCCTCCTCTAGGGAATCTTCCCAACCCAGAGGTCGATATTCCTCCTTTTCCTTGTTTTCAACATTGAGCCCACTTCTAAAATGAAGTCTCTTCCCCCTATTGCAATACTTAATTTTTTTCCAAATAAAATGTATATTTATTGCTGTAACTACTTTCCAGTTCTGGTTTTTCTTCATCCTGACAATGTAATTATTTTGACTTTCACAGTAAGAATGAAGGTAAAATGTAAGCTCCATGATTTTGTTCAGTGATGAACAAAGAAGTAACTAGAACAAGAAAGACTCATAGCAGAGATACCATAAATGTTTGTGGGATAAATGAAGGAATGGTTAACAAAGCTGGTCCTGAGGCTTTAACCTGAGAGATTCCATGGTGGAGAAGCTCTGCACAGCTGGTGTTCTCACCTGGATCCCAGAGATACAGTCTAGAATCATCCAGAATCACTGGGGGGCAGGGGGGGAGTTGCTCACATCCAGTTGTGTTTTCCTCCCAGGAGAAGTTCTGAGCATGAAATACATAGCCTATGTTTCTCAAACCTAGCTGCGTATTATAATTGTCAGGAAAGCTTTTGAAAACAAAAGTTAAAACAACTCAATACTCAGGCTGTATCCACTAGCCATTTAATTCAGAGACTCTGGAGGTGGGACTCAAGCCTCAGGCTTTGGGAAGCTCATCAGGAGATTCCAGTGTAGAATTGAATATGAGAACGAGCCAGCCCCAGAGCAGTGGTTTTCCAAGTGTGGTCCCCGATCCATCAACCGGATCAATCAGAAGCAGCACCCACATCACCCCATCTTTACGGAGTGAGAAACTCTGTTGGAGGGGCCTCGGGATCTGCCTTTTATCACGTTCTCAGGGTGATCACGATGCTCGTTTAAAGTGTGCAAGCCTCTGATCTAGAAGAGATTCTGATTCAGGGCTCTGAAGTGGACCTCAGCATCTGCGTTTCTGATAATCTCCTGGAAGATGCTGTTTGTCTGAGAATTACTGCTAAGCTGTGGAGAGTGACCATCTTTCTTTACTTTTCTTTAGAAGCTCTCCTGGGGCCCTAGCAACATTCTGCTGTGCAGAACCCAGCTGGCAAGGGACAGAAAAGCCTCTGAGAGGAATTTCTGGGCATCTTTCTCACAGGGGCATGAGGAGGAGAAAGAACCCGATGGTCCCTGCTCTCAAGAAAGAGCCTCGAGGGTCCCAGAGAGTCCCCTGCTTACAAGAGAACAAATACTTTTTGTTATGTCTTGGATTTATAACATTAATAACCCTATGTGACAAAAAATACCCTCTCCCTCAGTAGCATCATTGTGGTTTAGTTGCTAAGTCGTGTCTGACTCGTTGTGACCCCATGGGCTGTAGCCTGCCAGGCTCCTCCGTCCATGGCATTCCCAGACAAGAAAGCTTCAGTGGGTTGCCATTTCCTTCTCCAGGGGATCTTCCTAACCAAGGAATCAAACCTTCATCTCCTGCATTGAGAGGAGGATTCTTTACTGTCTGAGCCACCATGGAAGCCTTCCTCGGTAGGATAGCTTTCAGTAAAATAAATACTAAAGTATACTAATATAAATTAAGACATCGTGTAGCATTCTAGTATTTAAGTATTAGAATAACATGGATCCTAGGGAAACCTTGACTAAATTGTGAAAATACTTTATTTCTCCTTTTAATATGTTGGAACTTCCAGCTGGAAAAGTGCTAACTCTGCTAAATCTTATTCATAAGGTTTCTTAAATGGCTCTCAAATCCGTAAAAGTTTTGAGAACAGTGACACTATTTCCAGGTATGTTGACAGGCTACAGCAGCAATTCAAAAACCGTTTAAAACATTATAGGAACTCTCCTGGTGAAATTTTGCCAGTAAGCTTTTTAATCAGCAAAACATCATAAACAGTAAAATTGCATATGCATTTTAAGTTGGTTATTGCCTGTGCTGGAAATGTTCTATATCTGTACTGTCCAATATGGTAGCCAATGTATGCCTAGACACATGCACTGGATTTTAACATTTATTTTGAATTAATTTTAAATTTGGGGCTTCCCTCATGTCTCAGATGGTAAAGAATCTGCCTGCGATGCAGGAAACCTGGGTTCGATACCTGGATTGGGAGGATCTCCTGGAGGAGGGCATGGCAACCAACTCCAATATTCCTGCCTAGAGATTTCCCAAAGAGTTAGACATGGCTGAGCAACTAAGCACGATAAAACAATGAGATTCCATACACATTTTAAGATGGTTATTGTCTATGTTGAAAATGTCCTGTATCTGTACTGTCCAATATGGGAGTCAATAGATGCATGGGTCCAGACACATGCACTGGGTTTTAACCTACATTTACTTTGAATTAACCCAGGGATCGAACCCAGGTCTCCTGGGTTGCAGAAAGACGCTTTAATCTCTGAGCCATCAGAGAAGCCTCAATTTAAATTTAAATAGTCAGATGTGTCTAGTGGCTACTTTCCTGGATTGCACAGTTGAGTTATATAAGACCCTCTGCAGTTTTTAATAAATAATCTGGGAGTATTATACTCCGTTGCATTAGGCTATACAAGAATAAGTGCCTAAGAATGGTTCTTTGGCTAAAGAGAAAAATCTATTTTTTAGCATCAGTTGGACAGAACAGTAATCTTTTAGGAGTTTTTCTCCACTCTTGTGTTTATGTTTTGTTCCATATGTAATTTCTTTTTAGCAACTCTTAGGGATACATTTTAAGACAGCTATACAATTCATAGGATGGTTTATTATGGGCTAGGTCACTGGATTGAAAATAACATAAGCACATTTCAACACACAGAGAATTTCATCTACTTTGCTGTCATGGAAGCTCAATTCCCCATTAAACATGTGTTAGCACCACAAATAAAACTGTAAATCAAAAAAAACAAAAACAAAAAAAACCTAATGACCACTACATCCTACTATAATATTTGGAAATGTGTGTGTACAAGTGATGTGCACTGAAAATTTTTTATATTAATGATGAGATCCTTAATAAANACAAATAAAACTGTAAAAAAAAAAACAAAAAAAAACAGAATGACCACTACATCCTACTATAACATTTGGAAATGTGTGTGTACAAGTGATGTGCACTGAAAATTTTTTATATTAATGATGAGATCCTTAATAAATGGTGACATAAGAATTTTTGGAGATGTTTTAAGAAGATGGAGCCCAAATATTGTCCTGGATCACACAGTATGTATTACTGACCAGGGCTGTTCCTACTGGGATTGTCACTTCCATCAGTCTGAATCAGTCTCAAACCAACGGACTATTTTAATTGCCTTTTCCATCCCTCCAAAGTGGGGAACCCATCTTTGTGAAATTGACAAGGAAGTGGAACATTTTAAAGTAGATGCTCCGATTAAATATTTCCCATAGGCAGAGTCCTGTGCACGTGAAATTACTTGTTGCTTCTTTCTTGCTTCCCATTATGGAAAAATGATCAAGAGAAAAATAAGACGTTCCTTCTAATTTCTATGGACATTTTATGTAGATTGTACTGCAAGGGGAAAAAAAAGATTGTGTGTGTGTGTTTTGTTTTTTTTTAAGGAGACATGAANACTTGTTGCTCCTTTCTTGCTTCCCATTATGGAAAAATGATCAAGAGAAAAATAAGACGTTCCTTCTAATTTCTGTGGACATTTTATGTAGATTGTACTGCAAGGGGAAAAAAAAGATTGTGTGTGTGTGTGTTTGTTTTTTTTTTAAGGAGACATGAACGATACATGTAACTCATCAACATTCTTTTATAAGATGAAGTATTTCATCTACATTATAGTTTACATATGAGTGTCAGGTGGGTCAGATTTAGGATATACTACAGGATAAACTACAGTTTACATAATTTGTATGTCTATATGTGGTCTGCTGAATCCTACTGTGTAATTATGCAGTGGATTTTATAAAAATGTTTAAGGGGAGAATGTATTTTCAAAGTGTAGTAGGAAGAATATTGAAGTAGGAATTTAGGCAATATATACATTATTCCCATTAGCTAAAAGTACTCAAGTTCCATGTAGCAATTCAATCATTAATTCAATAATCCATTAACAAAAGCCTATTATATTCCATGTAAAAATATGAAGTTTTCTCTTGAAATTCTCTCTGCAGTCCTCCTACATGGAATAACTTTATCTTGACGTTCTTTGGGAGATTAAAAAAAAAAAAAAAAAAAAAAAAATTTTTGTTTCAGAATGCTATCTGGCTCACAATTACACTATTTTTTACTGGGAAGTTCCAATCCCCTAAACATGGTGCTCTTGGTGACCTTAATACCCACATAGTTGTCTATTGACCTTTCCAGGTTGTATTTTCTGTAAAAGGAGCAGAGATGGCATAAGGGTGATGAGGGGGAAAAAATTCTCCAAACTTGGAAACTTATTTAAGCCTCATTCTCTGGGGATTTGGCCATGTGTAAAAAAAAAAAAAAAGCACACACACACACACAAAGACCCAGCGCTTACAGCCAATTCACTGGGGACTTGACAGGCTGAACTCTGCAAGGAATCTTGACTTAGGACCATGAGTAAGCAGTGTCACCAAGCAAAACCGCATTTTATAAAGCAGACCCGTGATTTACAAGCAGTCCTTGTGAAGATGCATTTAGACCTGACAAGTTTCCTGGAAACGTCAGCGAGGCCTCTAACTCTGGGTCAAGGGGAATGTCTGCCCAGAATGCTAGGCAGCTGGGTCAGAGATGTCAGCAATGGGAAGCTGGAACCTGTGTTCTGTGGCTTCACAGATGGGAGCCTAATGACTAGCGATCAGCAGTCTGTATTCATCACTGTTCATCTTCCTGGCATCACCATCACACTCGTGAACCTAATAAGTCATCTCAGGGTTTCTCTCCTTTGGAGATGATCCCAGTTGTGGGGATGGAGGTCACTGCTCGGAGTGGTGCTCCAGGACAAAATCAGTGTCACAAGAGGCAGAGAGGGAGAGGGATATAAGGATAAGGCATCAGGCCAGGGCCACAGAAGAGCCCAAACATGGGAATGTAGCAGTGGGTTTGGTGGAAAGAGGTCTGGCTAGTGTTTGGAATGCAAATGCAGAGAGGAATAAGTGATGAGAAAAATAACATCAATGGCAGGGGAACATTCTTTTAATGAGCAAAGAAGCCTGAATAACTTTTGAAAGTAAAAAACAGTGTGTGTGACTTTATGGTATACATCTTAATGTACATCTTTGAAGAAATCCATTGCCAAACCAGAGGATCTGGTAACATGATTTTGTAATGTCAGCTACATGCTCCTGATTAACAAGTCTGAGAATGTGTTGAACTCATCAGGGTAAGTAGGTACAGAGCTCCAGGCTTGTACAGGACTATGGACAAAGCCCTTTACTCTCACAGCTTGGAAACAGGAAGAAAGCACCAGCTCCAAAATGCCAATGTCTGAGACGAAACGTGCCTGTAATGTGCCACTGCAAGGAATCGACACCCACAAAGTAAGTTTTGTGCCTTTGAGTCTCTGGGAGAAAAATCAGTTTCCTTGAACACTACCATCATGGCTTCCAAAATCTCAATAACTTCTCTTTTGAAACTGTCTTCAGAAGAAAGGCCTCCCTTTAAATAATTCCCGAGATAGAAAATCCTGGTTCTGTGAAAATGATCTGATTTCAGAAATGGCCAAATAAAATCATCAAGTGCCTTGTCTAGCAATTCCTTCGAGGAGCACTGCTTTCGGTGGAAACTCATATGAAACATAAAATGAAGAGACACTTCTGTGAGGAGTCCACACGCCATCCCTGAAGTCATTACCCCTGGGATGAAGCAAGGAAAAGCTGGCTTAAAACTCAACATTCAAAGAACAAAGATCACGGCATCCAGTCCCATCACTTCATGGCAAACAGAAGGGGAAAAAGTGGAAACAGTGACAGATTTTACTTTCTTGGGCTCCAAAATCACTGCTGACAGTAATTGCAGCCATGAAATTAAGACAATTGCTCCTTGGAAGGAAAGCTAGGACAGACCTAGACAGCATATTAAAAAGCAGAGACATTACTTTGCCAGCAAAGATCCATCTAGTCAAATCTATGGTTTTTTCCAGGAGTCATGTACAGATGTGACAGTTGGACCATAAAAAAGGCTGAGTGCCGAAGAACTGATGCTTTTGAACTCTTGGTGTTAGAAAAGACTCTTGAGAATCCCTTGGACTGCAAGGAGGTCAAACCAGTCAATGCTAAAGGAAATCAACCCTGAATATTCATTGGTAGGACTGATGCCGTAGCTGAAACTCCACTACTTTGGCCACCTGATGCGAAGAGCTGACTCACTGGAAAGGACATGATGCTGGCAAAGATTGAAGGCAGGAGGAGAAGGAGGCAGCAGAGGATGAGAAGGTTAGACCACATCACCAACTCAATGGACATGAGTTTAAGCAAACTCCAGGAAATAGTGAAGGACAGGGAAGCCTGGCATGTTGCAGTCCCTGGGATCACAACGAGTTGGACACGATTTAGTGACTGAACAACAAGAGCAGAGTGCCAGGGCCCCTAAGCCACTCATATAAACAGGGAAGTACAGGCTTTGTACCCTAGGTACTGGTTTTTCCTCCTCTCCAACCTCACTTTAACAAAAGTATGATCAGGGTCACTACCAATAAATATCAGTAACCTCAGATATGCAGATGACACCACCCTTATGGCAGAAAGTGAAGAGGACCTAAAAAGCCTCTTGATGAAAGTGAAAGTGGAGAGTGAAAAAGTTGGCTTAAAACTCTGCATTCAGAAAACGAGGATCATGGCATCTGGTCCCATCACTTCATGGGAAATAGATGGAGAAACAGTGGAAACAGTGTCAGACTTTATTTTGGGGGGCTCCAAAATCACTGCAGATGGTGACTACAGCCATGAAATTAAAAGACGCTTACTCCTTGGAAGAAATTTAATAAAAATATGATTAGGGTCACTACCAATAAATATTCTCAGAAGTACTTCATGTGGCCAGTACTACGGCCTACTAAGTAGAATGGGGTGACAAAGGATGAGATGGTTGGATGGCACCACCGACTCAATGGACATGAGTTTGAGCAAGCTCCGGGAGATGGTGAAGGACAGGGAAGCCTGGTGTGCTGCAGTCCACGGGGCCGCAAAGAATCAGACGCAATTTAGTGAATGAACAACAATCAAGAAGAAAGAAAATAGAGAAGAAAAAATTAAAGCAATGACATGAGTCTCATACAAATTTATCTTTAGGAGGGAGTTTTTGATGGCAACTCTCCCTCAGAAACATGAGCCTTGGCAAAAAGACGTAAAACTTTTATTTCAGCAAGAGGCTCACTTAGCATAACTTCAATAATACAAACATTTGCACAGAAGAAGAAATGTTACAGTAAATCACATATGCACACTGCCCACAATGAGAAATGCTTCAGCTATTGAAACCAGATTAAATATATTTCTACTGGAAAAAGAAAATGGATAAAAAGTTACAGCAGAGCACTGAGAAAGGATTTCCAACATGTAATTATCTGAAAATGCTCTTACAAACAAAGTGTGAGTTTCCTGCAGATATGCCAGACAAAGCGTACAAAATGACATGATTTCTCCTGTAAATGCAGTATAAATATATACATTCTACATTAAAGACATCTCAGCAATTTTGTGCTTTCCAAGTTTTTTAGTGACTTTTCTCTTTACAGGTGCCACCCAGCAACAACTTTTTTCCTAATTCAGCAAACTGGAATGATGTCAAACTAAGCATCTGTGTGACTTTTTGCATTCAGCAATCAAGATGCAAGTGTTCACTGGAGGGCTGGGTCCTCCTCAGGACCACGCATGTCCCTGTGTCCATCCCACCATCATCCAGAGTTCTCCATCCCCTTGACTTTGACATCCACCTACCATGAAGGTGCACCAATAAGCAATGTTCAAAACTCATCGACTTCTGGCAGAAGTGAGCAGATGGTGTATTTATTATTATGGTGTTGTGCACATGAGAACTTTTAAGACTTAAAAGTCAGTGCCACATTAAATAGACAGGCCAGATCAAAAAGAAACGTCATTTGCTTCTCAAAAAGCTTACTTCTTTTTCTAGTGAATCTACCATTGTTCGAGTATTATTTTTACAGAACAATCATGCAATTCTTAATCTCCTGCAGGAACCAGGCATTTTCTACGATTATAAGGTGCACAGGCTCACTTTAGTCCTGCTGGGCAAGATGAAAGTGGTTTTAAAATCTGCCCGTTCCTGTGCTTCTTTACCAGTGTTCTGTGTGCAGGTGTATATTCTGTTTCTTGTCTCTTTTGTCAGTCTGAGGAATGAAATGCTTGATAAATAAAGTATTAAGAAATAAAAAATAAAAAATAAAAAAAAAAGAGACTACTGTAAGAAATAGACACTTGCAGTGGTCCATTTTCGAGACACAGTAGCTAAGGCCAAGTGGAAAAGTACTAACAGCTAAACTTGCAGACATGACAAAGTTGAGGCCTGGATTCTTCAGATAAAGTTAGGGTTGGGGGAGGGAGATCAGACTGCATCCTAAAGAGATAGGACTCCACCCATCGCCTGTGCCCTGGCTCTCAATTTGCCTAATGACTTGCAGGAGAGATACAGTTCATGCACCTGGAGTGTCCCTAAGCAAACAGGATGTTGGGGGAAGTGATAAACCAGCAAGAAAGTCTCTGTTGAAAGATGCGGATATAAGTTGGAAAGGGAGAAAGAAGGATCCCTACGAGGAAATAATGAAACTTAGGTGACCTTTGGGAAGATGTACGTCCCATAGTACTCAGCCGATAAGGAACCAGTGGGAGGGAGGGACCTGTGTATTAGGGAATAAATTTTATATATATATGTATATATATGCATTTATATATATATATAAATGCAACTGAAAAAACAGCTCTATTTTGATTGGAGGCACCTACCAGGAGCTATGAAGGCTAAGGTTAACTTGGAGGAAGAAGGGAGGGATGGAGGGACAGTCTACACGCCTGGATGGGGAGGGGAGCTGGCAGGATAGCTAAGCGGAATGTAGTAGTGGGCAAAGCATAGCTGAATCAGCTCAAGTGACTTTCCAGAAAGGCCTTGGGATCTGATGGGAAGGGTCTTATACTCTCCTCCAGCCGAGTCCTGTGAATTCATCTTAGAGTCTGAGGAGAATGACCTTCAAAGACTTCAGTTAGGGTCACGCCAGAGAACCAGAATTCTATGGTAATTTTGTGACTCAGCTTGGCATGGTAGGGCAAGGCAGACCATGCGCCGGGGCTGAAGTGAAGCCTGGTGATGATAACCCCACAAACGTCTATCATGCCGAATAAACTAGTATTGGTTAAAAGTTGACACCAGAATTTTTGAATATTTGTGATGCTCCTTTGAAATTATAGTCTGACATGATTTGTGAGCCAGATAGAAAACCATTTGCTTTACTTTAGAATTACACTTTTTTTTTTTTTTGGTTCCCTAAAATGAAAAGTTTTTGTGTTACTTGGTTATTGACCATATTAACCTGGTCTGGCATCTGTGAGCCATTATTTGAACTTTCGTAGCCCTTTTGGCACTCGATGATGATGACAGGATATTCTAAAATTTAATATAGCTTGGCAGAAGTGAGCTTGAACACAATTTAGAATATTGAAAAGAACGTGTCACAGGACTCTGGGAAACCACTGGAAGACAGGGATTCTCAGGACAAGCTCAGCAAAGGAGATGTTACAGGGATGACATGTGACCTCCTTATTTCGAGGGTAGCACACTAAATGCTGAGTAAAAGCGCTGGTGTACTTGTTCAGCATTTCTCTGACATGATTTTGAAATCACGCTAAAACATGCCTTTCATACTGCAACACGCTGAAGCTGAGAGTGAATCATGGTACCCAGATCTGATGTTCTGCTAAAATAAATAGGATTCAGCAATCCACCAGAGGCCTCCATCCTGTTAACCAAGTGGATTAGAACAACCCCCTTGTTTGAATATTCAGACTGCAACCACCCACCTGTCAGATAAATGAGAGCAAACCAATAACCTATGACTCTAACTGAAGTTATCAGCTTGAATATGCACATTGATAGATGCCTTCAAATGCACAGCTTTGATATCTTCACAACCAAGTTACAGTTTGTGATTAAACTTTAAAACGGACTTTTAATGTGAGGCCCAATCTGTCCTTTGAGCTGCTACTGGTTTACTCCCATGTACTGAACTCCAACAAGTAGAACTCCAATGTGGAAGAAGATAAATCAGCATATTGCTGGTTTACATGTGTAGCGCTCTTACTAGGATCAAGCTGTAGATATATTTAATTGAAACAGTCAATATATAAAAGGAAACCTATGAAACACTCCCTTGAAATGATTAGGCTTCAATTCAGTCAAGATTCTGTTCCCATTCTTACTGCTGGTACCTTAAAATGGTGCCTGACAACTTCTCCCAATGCATTGAGTTTGAGTTTCTGCATATTTAAGATGTAAATGATAATTTAAATTTAAAATGTAAATGTGGTGGGGATTAAATAAGAGGATGTATGTAAAACAGATTACTTCCGGGTCTCAGTAAATGGGTAATTATTGATTTTATAAGTAAGAAAGCTTTGATTTAACCGTCCTCACAGAGCTATATATGAACTGAGTGCATATCAAGTTAAGCTGATAATGAACTGATTTTCTCTTGATACTGATTGTTCCATTTTCCATGATGCTCAGCTATGGGAAATGTGATTTTTTTTTTCATTTGACTTAATGTTTTTAACTCAAATTACAGGGGTCTTAAATATTTATGAGACGAAGCCAAGGATGAGTATTAAATAGTTTAAGATAAAAATAAAAGAGGTAGAACTTTATAGATTTACTAGCTACATGTCTTATAAGTTCTAGGAAACTGGCAAAAGCTAAATTTAGAGCTTTCATAAGTTAATCTAAATATAAATTACCCCTTATTTATGAATATTTCTGGCCCATTAGACCTAGAAGTGTGGATAGATAGAAGGGTTACAAAAGGTCTGTAATCATTTATTTACTCCCGAAGAATTCAAAATTACATATATCCCACCGTTATCAGTGTATCGTGGTCAGAGAGAGTTCAGTATAGATGGGAAAATTAAAAGAGAGTTCCTTTCAAGAACGGGATGCTTTTTAGAGGAAAAAAAATGTGTACCTAGAGAAAAAAATCCTATAGCTTCCAATTCTTATTTTAATAAATTAAAATGAAACTAAAAAGATCTAATAACATTTTCTATGCTAATAACATCACTCAATACTTCAAATATTATATAATGTTTTTACATATACAAATAAGAATTATTTTGCATATATGAAAGTATATAAAATAATTGTTTCTAATTAATTGCAAAATATTTTTTAGACATTCCCTCTTGTGTCTTATCAGATTTCTGTAAGGGATATAGAATAGACCAGTGTTTTCAAGAGCAGTGATCCAGGAGCTGGTAACTAGCACAGTTCCGGGGTTAGTCTGTGTGTGGGGACCTGGATGCAATGAATTCAAGGCCGTTTCCTTCTTGAGCATCACACACCACCAGATTTCCATCCAAAGGGGGCACCGTTTGAAATGGGGTCACACCCTGGACCCCCATGGGGCAACGGGCCCCTCTCAGTAGAATGCTTTATCTGCCATTCCACTTTATCCACATAACCTTGACATTACAAGAAGGTAAAAGTTACACTGCCCCACTGACGGGCACAGGTTTTGCCTGAAAAGGACAATCATATAATAGACAGCTGGGACAATCATTCAACTTTAATAACTGAAATGCACTGAGACTTTTTAGCTTACGCTTCATTTGTGTTCATATCACCTCAAAAAAGCATCTCAGGATGACTGCACGATGCCATTCTAACTCGCCTTGCCTCCTCTCTTCCAGCAGACATCTCTTGGGGGCCATATGGATGGTGTTAAAAATGAAAATAGCCCTGCCCTCAAGTGGTTTTCAGTTTTGCTGGGAAAACACACGGATGCATAATAGCAATGAATTGGTGACAGAGATGGGTTTGGTTGTTGCAGGAGCTTGGGGTAGGTAGTGTGCCTGGGCTAGGGTTCTGGGAGAGGAACTGCCCCATAAATGCAGAAAGGATGAAGTTAAACTTGTCAGCTTAAGGGGTGCTTTGGGGGTTGTGGGTTCTTCATTCCAGGAATGATGCACAGAGATTAAGAGGGTCTTGTGTCCCTTTATACTAAAAAATAAGTATAAAGTAGCTTAAAACAAGATAGCCCTCCAGTATATTAATTCTGGTGGCTTGACTGGATATAGCCTGCACCCCAAAATTATCAAAGCTAAAGTATTATGTACTACACACACATACATAAATATAAATACACACACATGTATATATCACAACATTTACAACAATTTTTTTTAAATTGGGGTTGGTAGCCACTTTTTTTTTTTACCAAGAGTTGATTTTAACTGCAGCTAAGTGTGTACATTAAAACCACAAGAGCAAGTACATATCTTAAAGAAGCAACTGAGGACACATTTCATAATCAAACTTGACAAAGTGTAACTATTCCAACTCAACCACAATGTTTTCAGAACAGTTCTGTATATGCATATGTGATGATGCATTTATACTATGCTCCTTTATATGATTAACCCCAAAGAATAATTTCACGCTTTCTTTTTTTTTTTAAGGAGAGAGAATGTGTTTCAGGTACCCTCACAAACTCATCATGCATGTCATATTTATAATCAACACAGAAATAGGAACTAGACACCCATTTGCATATTCACCTAGGTAAGTATACATATAAAGCAGAAAGAGCATGAGCAATTGACAGACATTCCTGCAAAAAAGATGCTTGTAATTTGAGTTATTCTATAATCGTTTTGTGTTATTCATTTCCTTCACTCACAGCACCGAGAGTGTCTCTCCAAAGTTGCAGGGCACTTGTAAAAAAGGCAGGAGGGGACACCATAGCCATTTGACAGCCCTGCTTCCCGCCTGACCCCTTGGAGCCCAAGGACCAACACAGCAGAGCATCCCATCCCAGCACGTACCTGGCTGAAACTCTGGCCCGCACCTCGGGCTTGTGTGCTGCGGGCAGGGAGCTGCGACGGGGCTGTCTCACCCAGAGCCAGGGTCTGGTTGCTATGGTAGCTGGCTGGATACTGGAAGGACCCTTCAGGTTTGGAATTGAGCTGAAGTGCACTCTGGGACAGCAGGCTGGGCCCTGCATTGAAAGTCATTTAGAGCAGTAAGTGACAGCCTCAGTGAAGCAGAAATGACATGTATTATTTATTGAGAGTAGCCTAGAATTATCACATGCGCATGATTCCAGCCATCTATGCTTTGAATTCTGAGAACTAAAATGACCATATAATTCTACTCCAGCTCTTAAATGAGATTTTTTCTCTCTTTTTTTTTGTGGTGTAAAAGTTCTCCAAAGAGTAGATTTTTTTTTTCCCCAAATGATCTCATTCTGACCTACATAGAGACATTTCCTACAAGACAAATTAGTTAATCAAGTACTTATTTTTGGATCAGACAATGTTGGAAACATTTGAAATAATTTAAAAGTCTTCCTTGTGGCACATGTTAATTGCATTACTATATCTCCTACTGTATTAATAGGATGCTTGAACACTTAAAACCTTCCAATCAGTAAAAAGTTCTGTTGTATAAATAGTGAGGTAATACTCAAAGCTTGAAGGGTAGTGTGTAAAATATTAATAGCTCTCATACAGTGTAGAATTTAACCTGATCTCACATGATCTCTGAGGGCGAGTTATCTTTTCCATCACAGCAATGCACAACAGAAGTACAAAGAGAAGATACAGTGTTTAACCTGGTGCTGCTAAGCTGACCCTACAAGAGATGGAGAAAGGAATCCCTGGCCTCATTATTTAATTATACTTTGTATGAGAAAATGTGGTTTATTTTCTTTCTTTTGAGATGAGATCTTTGCAACAGTTTGCCCATTTCCTTTGTAAGCAAATTTTCTTTAATCAAATTTCATACTCACTTTGGGGATGAAAAGAAGTACAAGAGTGTAAGTACATTACTATTTTCTAGTATGTGTGTTTGAGAGGGGACTGGGGTAAGTAGAGTGAATTGGGTGAGGGTGAGGGACTTGGCAACTCAAGTTCTCTCATGTTATTTCAACCATAGGACAAAGGCACTCCTTTTTTGAAGGAGGGTAATTATATACATGGGTTTCCCTGGTGACTCA
This sequence comes from Raphicerus campestris, assembly GCA_006410735.1. Taxonomy (NCBI): domain Eukaryota; kingdom Metazoa; phylum Chordata; class Mammalia; order Artiodactyla; family Bovidae; genus Raphicerus; species Raphicerus campestris. Next base: position 157,209 of record SJYW01021103.1, on the reverse strand, counting down.
GATGGTAAAGAATCTGCTTGCAATGCTGGAGACCCGGGTTCGATCCATAATCCCATCTTTAACCTTCCTCTTGCTGTTTTAGACTATAGTATCATTTCTAAGGAGTGTCAGCAAATTTCAAGTTCCTTTTTTTTTTTTTAATAGAACATGGCATTTTATTTCAAATGAGACATGATATAGGCCATTTTTTTTCCCCCAGGAAGACAATTTCTTCTCTTAATAAGGATCAGTTCACATAACCTCTGCATTTATGACCTCCTCTTTCTCTCTAACTTCCTGATGGAACTTCTAAACAGTGCAAAATACTTTTTCATCATTGGAAATTGAATACTAAGATGATAAGTTAGTATAGATAAGACTTGGTATTTTGGAATCTATACAGTTTCTGGAAAAAAAGTCAAGCAAGGAAATAAAACCATTTTCATCCAGTCCCAATTTCATCATGAAGGGCATAGCAAAAGTACAATTGCAATCCCTTTCCTTGTAATTTCAAAAATAGAGTCCCAAGAAATTTGTCCATACCAGATGGCAAAGTTTGCAATAGCTTGCAAAAAGTCATTTAGTCCATACTGATGGTATTATAGGGCTAATCACCAGGACTACGATGCACCTATGGGGAACACATTCAGAGTTTCATTCTGGATGCCAAGAACATATTTTCCCCACTGCTGCTGTGCAACCTGTCAGGCATGAAGATGGAGTCAATGGCTGGTCTCTGATGCCCAGGTAATGGGCAGGCTGAGACATGGCAGAGCCTTTGGAAGGGAAGAGGGATTGGGGGGCAGAGGTGAGAACTGATTGCAAAATTAGAAGGATGGGGTGGGTGCTAGGAAGACAGCAATGAATTGTAGCCAAGGGCTTTCCCCTTGGTCCCTACCCTTCTGAAGCTCACTGCTCAGTGAGGGGAGTGAGCTATGGCAGAGAAGCAGAGGCCCTTTATGGAGAGTGGTCAGCACTGTACCTAATAATGGGCAGCTTCCCACTGAGACTTCTTTGGTTATTTCCTTTAGGACAATCCACCCTGACACAATGCCTTGAACTGGCGACACCCCACCCCCCACCCCTGCCCCCGCCACAACAATGCATCTCCATGGCAATGAAAGTCAAATCAGATATACAAGAGTGCACAAACTTATAGAAATGTCAATACAATTTTTAAAATTCTTTAATTTCATAAAGCTAATTTAACAGTCTATAAAGTCAAAACACTGTATGTCTTGGTTATTTTCCTTTTAAAGAGATGGCATGACTTTGCTCTGATGAACTTACTTGCATAGGTAATCAGCAAGTCAAACAAACTGGTCAATTCTGAGTAGATTCATAAGATTATCTCTAGATCTAGGCAGGATAGAAAGGCGGCAATTGAAAGCCCCTTTTCGAAGCAATTTCAATTAAAAATATGATTTATGTGCTCCTGAAATATACATCATGAAATAATCAAATCTGCTCTTTTATAGAATCAGTGGTGCATCTGATCAATACTCTGGGAAAACAAAGATTCTCTGTCTCATTACTTTGCTCACACATCTCAAGCATGGAGCCTAGATGTAGTCTGACAAACGTAATTGCAACAATGAGCAATATATCATAATATTACAACCCTGGCATAGCACCTGGCAAGGACNGTGAAAACAAACAAAGATTCTCTGTCTCATTACTTTGCTCACACATCTCAAGCATGGAGCCTAGATGTAGTCTGACAAACGTAATTGCAACAATGAGCAATATATCATAATATTACAACCCTGGCATAGCACCTGGCAAGGACAAAACAGGACAATAGCCAAAACATTGCATGCATTTTAGAATCATTTTCTCGATTACTAGGTTTCAAATGAATGGCGTTTATTCACTCCAATTTTAGAGAGCACAGATATACGAGAATATGAAACAGGTGAAAATTAGAAGATAATTCTTAATTTCTTTATAATAAAAGTAAAATTTATGTATAACTGACTCAATTAGCTTTATTAACATTATTGTGCACTGGGGTAGAAAATTCAAAATTTTCAGAGATTTCAGAAGCATTTATAGTTTGGGGCTTTAAATGATGATTTTTTTCCCTCACAACCTTATGACTTTTCATGAAGTCTTGCTTGGGTCAGAGGTAAAATGAGGCTGCATCCTTGAGGATATGATGTGAATCCACTGGGGGATGGGGACAATGTAAGAGGATTTCTTGAGAGGTTCAGGAGGGAGGAAGAGACTGGGTCTTAAAATTCCACCAGGGAATGGAATGCTGCTTTTAGTGCCATTAATTGCTCCAGAAGAATCTTGAACTATGAGCAACAGTTAGTCACCATGTCCTATTAGAGCATCAAAAGCAGACGCCACCCTCCAGCAGCTGCGTTTCAGGACACGGACCTAACAGGACGTGGTGAGTTCTTTGCCCCCTGTCATGGGACCGTCCTCAAAGCTAAGCCCAGGTGTATTTGTCCAAAATACGTCAGCCCCGGAAGCCAGAAAGCAGATAGGAAACTGTTTTCCGAGAAACGGATCAAAATCAAAGGTGTATGTGCCCTTGATGTGATCAAGACACACTAGTTCTACCTGGACAGTGGGAGAGACATTCCAGAGGAACTGTAGAGTTCAGGGGCGTGGGACCCGCCACTAAACCCAGGAGGGCATCCCGACTGTCACACCAATGTCTCAGTATGTTTCCAAATATGTGAATTAATTTAAGATCACGTTGTTGTTTAGGTGCTGACTCATGTCCCATTCTTCTGCAGCCCCATGGACGGTAGCCCGCCTGGCTCCTCGTCCATGGGATTCTCCAGGCAAGAATA
>SJYW01021103.1:88310-154111 GCA_006410735.1 Raphicerus campestris | reverse complement strand
TTTTTTTCCCCCAGGAAGACAATTTCTTCTCTTAATAAGGATCAGTTCACATAACCTCTGCATTTATGACCTCCTCTTTCTCTCTAACTCCCTGATGGAACTTCTAAACAGTGCAAAATACTTTTTCATCATTGGAAATTGAATACTAAGATGATAAGTTAGTATAGATAAGACTTGGTATTTTGGAATCTATACAGTTTCTGGAAAAAAAGTCAAGCAAGGAAATAAAACCATTTTCATCCAGTCCCAATTTCATCATGAAGGGCATAGCAAAAGTACAATTGCAATCCCTTTCCTTGTAATTTCAAAAACAGAGTCCCAAGAAATTTGTCCATACCAGATGGCAAAGTTTGCAATAGCTTGCAAAAAGTCATTTAGTCCATACTGATGGTATTATAGGGCTAATCACCAGGACTACGATGCACCTATGGGGAACACATTCAGAGTTTCATTCTGGATGCCAAGAACATATTTTCCCCACTGCTGCTGTGCAACCTGTCAGGCATGAAGATGGAGTCAATGGCTGGTCTCTGATGCCCAGGTAATGGGCAGGCTGAGACATGGCAGAGCCTTTGGAAGGGAAGAGGGATTGGGGGGCAGAGGTGAGAACTGATTGCAAAATTAGAAGGATGGGGTGGGTGCTAGGAAGACAGCAATGAATTGTAGCCAAGGGCTTTCCCCTTGGTCCCTACCCTTCTGAAGCTCACTGCTCAGTGAGGGGAGTGAGCTATGGCAGAGAAGCAGAGGCCCTTTATGGAGAGTGGTCAGCACTGTACCTAATAATGGGCAGCTTCCCACTGAGACTTCTTTGGTTATTTCCTTTAGGACAATCCACCCTGACACAATGCCTTGAACTGGCGACACCCCACCCCCCACCCCTGCCCCCGCCACAACAATGCATCTCCATGGCAATGAAAGTCAAATCAGATATACAAGAGTGCACAAACTTATAGAAATGTCAATACAATTTTTAAAATTCTTTAATTTCATAAAGCTAATTTAACAGTCTATAAAGTCAAAACACTGTATGTCTTGGTTATTTTCCTTTTAAAGAGATGGCATGACTTTGCTCTGATGAACTTACTTGCATAGGTAATCAGCAAGTCAAACAAACTGGTCAATTCTGAGTAGATTCATAAGATTATCTCTAGATCTAGGCAGGATAGAAAGGCGGCAATTGAAAGCCCCTTTTCGAAGCAATTTCAATTAAAAATATGATTTATGTGCTCCTGAAATATACATCATGAAATAATCAAATCTGCTCTTTTATAGAATCAGTGGTGCATCTGATCAATACTCTGTGAAAACAAACAAAGATTCTCTGTCTCATTACTTTGCTCACACATCTCAAGCATGGAGCCTAGATGTAGTCTGACAAACGTAATTGCAACAATGAGCAATATATCATAATATTACAACCCTGGCATAGCACCTGGCAAGGACAAAACAGGACAATAGCCAAAACATTGCATGCATTTTAGAATCATTTTCTCGATTACTAGGTTTCAAATGAATGGCGTTTATTCACTCCAATTTTAGAGAGCACAGATATACGAGAATATGAAACAGGTGAAAATTAGAAGATAATTCTTAATTTCTTTATAATAAAAGTAAAATTTATGTATAACTGACTCAATTAGCTTTATTAACATTATTGTGCACTGGGGTAGAAAATTCAAAATTTTCAGAGATTTCAGAAGCATTTATAGTTTGGGACTTTAAATGATGATTTTTTTCCCTCACAACCTTATGACTTTTCATGAAGTCTTGCTTGGGTCAGAGGTAAAATGAGGCTGCATCCTTGAGGATATGATGTGAATCCACTGGGGGATGGGGACAATGTAAGAGGATTTCTTGGGAGGTTCAGGAGGGAGGAAGAGACTGGGTCTTAAAATTCCACCCAGGGAAATGGAATGCTGCTTTTAGTGCCATTAATTGCTCCAGAAGAATCTTGAACTATGAGCAACAGTTAGTCACCATGTCCTATTAGAGCATCAAAAGCAGACGCCACCCTCCAGCAGCTGCGTTTCAGGACACAGACCTAACAGGACGTGGTGAGTTCTTTGTCCCCTGTCATGGGACCGTCCTCAAAGCTAAGCCCAGGTGTATTTGTCCAAAATACGTCAGCCCCGGAAGCCAGAAAGCAGATAGGAAACTGTTTTCCGAGAAACGGATCAAAATCAAAGGTGTATGTGCCCTTGATGTGATCAAGACACACTACTTCTACCTGGACAGTGGGAGAGACATTCCAGAGGAACTGTAGAGTTCAGGGATGTGGGACCCGCCACTAAACCCAGGAGGGCATCCCGACTGTCACACCAATGTCTCAGTATGTTTCCAAATATGTGAATTAATTTAAGATCACGTTGTTGTTTAGGTGCTGACTCATGTCCCACTCTTCTGCAGCCCCATGGACGGTAGCCCGCCTGGCTCCTCGTCCATGGGATTCTCCAGGCAAGAATATAAGTAGGTTGCCATCTTCTCCATGGGATCTTGCCAACCCAGGGATCAAACCCGTGCCTCCTGCTTGGCAGGTGGATTCCTTACCGCTGAGCCACAAGGCAGCTCCCAAAGTAAATAACCTGCTCTGGAAAAAAAAGCCCTTGTATCTTTGTCACTCTTGTGAGGAGTGTGGAGAGGGTGTGCAGAGGTCCACCAGAGTCATACACTCAGTAAAAGGAAGATGAGAAGCTGTTCTTGTCTTCTGTCTCTGACTCCGGGAGTTGCGGTTGGTTAACATCCAGGCAACTATTTAAGTTGTACACACACATCAACATTAATGCGTTGAAAATTCTTCCCTAAATAGAAGTCACTTTGTGGGAGGGACCTTCACACCTCAGGGTGTGGTACTGCTTCCTCAAAGAACCTCTCCTTAGAGATTCCAGGTGTTGGCTAGGGGAAGCCCGCTGTCCTCCAGGAGTGGGGCAGATATCAACCTCAGCAGATAGAAAGGCAGAAGCGTTCGTTTCTTGCATTAAAAATTCAGAATCACTTACAGGTCATATTAACGTGCACTAAAGCATACAGTCAGTTTCCCTTTAAGTTCACTAGATATTTTAGCTTTCCTGCTCATGTGCACTCATTTTCTTCACATGGATTTAAGAAAAAAGTTATTTCTTTGGCTGTGTCAGGTCTTAATCGCATCACACGAGATCTACTGCTGTGGCACATGGACTCCCCAGCTGTGGCTCACGGGCTCGGGAGTTGTGGTGCCCGGGCTTAGGCTGCTCCGAGGAACGTGGACTCTTAGTTCCCTGATCAGGGATCAAACCTGTGGTCTCTGCATTGCAAGCTGGATTCCTAACCCCTGGACCACCAGGGAAGTCCCCTTTATATGAATTTTTAAAAGACTTCATTTAGAATCGTTCATTTTTATTTGCTTTAGCTAAACATCAGTTTCAGAAAACAGTAAACCTTAATTAAACTATATACTTTGCAAAAACAGAGAAAAGGCCAGAAGTTTACAAAGTGGCATTCCCAAGTCATTATTTGGATTGCAATCATGCCAGCTGGAGTGGGAGTACGTTGAAAAAAAAAAAAAATCCCAGGCCAGAACATAGAAGATCTGGTGGGCTTTAGTCCATTTCTTCAGGTATGACATCATAGATGATGAAGCCAATGATAGCAAACCAGCTCCCCTTCCCGGAGTGTTTACTAAGTTCCAGGGACTGTCCTGAGCAGCTTACACCTATTAATCCCTGGACTCCTAACAAGATTTTGATAAAAGTGCAGGAATCCCCACATATGCTGACATTGCTGAGGGTCCCACTGCCTGAGAACATACAGCAGTCACGATGTGCCTGGTGCAAGCAAGGCAGGGTGCTTTCAGAGTGCCTGTTCTTATCACACTTCATTATTTGTCCTCTAAAATGTTAATCTCTGCAAATTTGAGCGCCTAATGAGATAATGGATGTGAAAGTGCTTGAAAAAATATAAATTGCTACACAAATGTCGGTTATTAGTATTATTATCTAATTAATGAGCCACATGGCCTGAGAATAAAACCCTGACTGGAATCTGTCCTGAAAACCAGATTTCAGTTCTGTCCAATCCATATATCAGTGTTTTCCTTCAACACCCTCTAGTAAAAGTAAAGTTGCTCAGTCATGTCCAACACTTTCTGACCCCATGGACTGCAGCCTGCCAGGTTCCTCCGTCCATGTGGTTTTCCAGGCAAGAATACTGGAGTGGGTTGCCATTTCCTTCTCCAGGGGATCTTCCCGACGCAGGGACCAAACCTAGATCTCCGTATTGCAGACAGACGCTTTACCGTCTGAGCCACCAGAGGGCCCGCAACACCCTCTAAGCTTCCCTTTTACAAACGGGGCACGCAAGGCATAGATCCTTAAAATGGCTTGGAAATAAAAACGAAACCAAACAAAACCGGGGGTCAGAGACAAGAGATAAGGAAGAGAAGGTTCTCTCTTAACCTGAAATTCCATTCTCTGTCAACCTTGAAACCCACTCTCAGACTTGTGGTTTAAATGTCACCTCCTCCATGCAGCCTGCCCTGATGTCTGATTGCCCTGGAGAAATTAACCACACCCCCCTCTCTGCTGTCTTAATACTCTGCATAGACTCTGAGGAATTTCAACAGAAGAATTTGTAGTTTTACATAGCAAGTGGTGAAGAACCTGTCTGACAATTCAGGAGACATAAGAGATGCAGGTTCTATCCCCGAGTTGGGAAGATCCTCTGGAGAGGGCGTGGCAACCCACTCCAGTATTCTTGCCTGAAGAGTCCCATGGACAGAGGAGCCTGGCAGGCTACAGTTCATGGGCTAGCAAAGAGACACAACTGAAGAGACTTAGCAAGCACACACACAGCAACAAGTTTTCTGGAAGGAGAGTAACAAAATAAAAACAAGGAGTCTGAACATTTCAGAAAGCTGTGAAAGCTGTTGCATTCAGATACTTGGAGACACTAGAGACCATGAAAAAAGAAACCAGAAGAAAGGGAGGAAATCTCAATTGGGGTAATGGCCATGGTAGGAAGGAAGGGAAAATCATGCATCTAAGAGAGACATTTTTTTAAAGCTCATTGGTAGCTGGGGACTAGTAGACAGGAAGGGAAGGCCAGCCCAAATGATGACACTCTTTCACTGGCTGCTGAAACGATCTCACTGACACTGCACTGTGTGCGGGGAAGATGGCCATGGTGCAGAGTAGGTCTTTTCTAGAAAACCGAGCAGAGAGGACAGCGTTCTTACGGTCAGGCACACACCTTCTGTTTCTACAAGGTTTAAGGTGATTTATTGGCTGACACTAATTATGGTCTGTTTCAGTTGAACATCTGTCCCAGAAAGCAATAAATATTCACTAAGCGAGATGAAAAAGCAAAAGCTCCCCTCACATGCCATTTGAAGGGGGAGGAGACCTGTGTCGGGGAGTTGATACTTTGGGAAAAGACAGGCTTCATTTTTTAAATTACAGAGTTGTTGGAGATGGTGGGAGTTGACACAGTTAGAAAGGCACTCTGACTTGATTCTCAAACCGTCTCTAAGAGACTAAATTCTCTCTTGAGATCTTAATTTCCAAGATCAAAGTTTGGCGGTGGTGGGTGGTTTAGTTGTTCACTTGTGTCCGACACTTGAGATCCCGTGGACTGTAGGCCACCAAGCTCCTCTGTCCCTGGGATTCTCTAGGCAAGAATCTTGGAGTAGGTTGCCATTCCCTTCTCCAGAGGATCTTCCTGACCCAGGGATCGGACATGCATCTCCTGCTTTACCGGCAGATTCTTCACCATTGAGGCACCAGGGAAGCTCAGATCAAAGTTTGGTTATATAGAAAAGAAGTTTTAGAACAGAAAGGCAGCTATCTGAGCCATCAGTGGTATAAGCTGAAGCCACAAGAATAAGACAAGGTCTCTAAGTGGTGACTAAGATATCAATTTAATTCCTAGGGATTATTTTACCATCAGAAGAAAAGAATTATTAACAAGAAATGTACTAAAATAAACAGCTATGAGATCTAGGTAATGTCTCACACAGATGCTCAGTGAATGGTTTGTTAGGCTGTTAATTCAGGCTAATCAGAAATAATAAACACACAAATTGAGACTGCCAAGTTTAGAACTGGATACACAACAAAAGCGGTTTTGTTAAGATTTCCATTTATCAGGAAGTTTAGAAACATTATTTACTTTTAGGCTTAAGAGACTCTTTCAAAATGATATAAAAATCTTATCCTTACATAGACCATGAAAAATAAAGCCAACAAGACTCACACACATAACTACAACTGTCAGAGAATTTGACTCATTTCTACCCTCTTCTTATGCAATCTTTGTGGAAGGCTGAGAATAATTTGAAGGTTAAGTATTATTTTAAATGAGAGTAAATTTTTAGAGCAACAACAAATAAAAAGAAGAGGGGAATCTTTTAAAAGGAAAATGGTGAGTAAGAAGAAAGGGAAATAGTGGAAATTATTATATACAGTAAGTCCCATACATACGAACCTTTAACATGCAAACTTTCAAAGATGTAAAACATGTGTTTGCATGTCCAAATGCCTAAGTTAGTTCATGCGTCTGGTGTGCACTGTCACGTGCAGGCATCCTCTAGAGCGGTTGGGTTTGATGTGCTTTATCGTACAGAACTGGTCAGAGTACAGTGGTGAAGTACTCTTGCCTGGAGAACCCCATGAACAGAGGAGCATGGTGGGTGTTCATGGGGTCACCCAGAGTTGCATACTACTGAGCACTGGGTGATGACGAGGAGTGATAAACTGGTTGTCCTCTCCTGCCCTTCACTAGTAACTTGAAAAGGTATGTTGGAGTTTCACTGGGGCGTTAATCTATAAGCAGTATTTCAGTCCATCTACCATCCCTAAAATTAACTGAGGGCGGAAACTCAGGCAGCTTGTTACATAGCAAAGCTTAGGGCTTGCTCTACTAGCAGATGTGTTCCTTTTTTTTTCCCCCACAGTGGACCATTTAAAAAGTCTTTACTGAATTTGTTACAATATCACTTCCGTTGCATTGTTTGTTTGTTTGTTTTTTTGGCTGCAAGACAAATGGGATCTGGGTCCTCTGACCAGAGAGTGAACCTGCCCTCCCTGCTTTGGAAGGTGAAGTGGAAACCACTGGGCCGCTGGGGGAGTCCCAGCAAATGTGTTCTTAAACTTGATTTCTAAGTCTCTGCCTTCAGAATATCTGTTTCCTCTGGTCAGCTGCTTTCCGTGTACAGTGCTTTACATGAAAATGAAAACTTGGAAGGTCCTAAGAATAGAGAAGCAGTCATTTAGTTTTTAAACTGATTTAGATCCAACCAATGCTACTGATCTAACTAGTCTGCTTAATCAAGTTTGACTTGGTATATGAATAAATGAAAAATGGACAAAGCTCTTACCCTAACATAGTAAGTCAGTTTCTTTACATCTGTATACAATGGAGGGAAATGAACAAAATATCATTTATTACAAACCAAAAACTTCAAATATATAACTTCCCTTTAAAATGTACAGCTCAAGACTTTTCTTGTGCATGGGTTTTTACATGTTGTTTTAATCATAGAATGGCATTTTTATAGGTCGCTCTATTCCCCAACTACTTCCTTATAAAGTTTTGTCTTATTTACCATTAAAAAAAAAACTAATATAACACAAAAATGAGGACAATCATTATATGTATTTCTTTATAAATTAACAGTCTAAAGATAATAGAGTCAAACTTTTCACCGTCAGTCATTGTGAAAAGAAATAGAAAACTAATACAAATTGCTTTAGAAGTAAACGAAATTTAAAAGCTAAATTTTGAAAACATTTCAGTGTATTAATGGAATTACATTAGCTTAAAGAACTAATTTTTGATTTGACGCAAACCACAGACTTTTTCCTAAATAGCTGCATGGTTTGCTCACACATTTATTCAGATTCCCAATCAAGTAAAGAATGCCTTCCTGGCCCTTGCGTCATCCCCCAAAACTAGAGTAGTTTGGAGATGTCCCTGGAGGTCCTATGAAGACTGTGTCTCTGCTGCAGGGGACTCAGGTTCAATCCCTAGTCAGGGAACTAAGATCCCACATGCCTCAGAGAGCTTTTATTCACCATATGAGTGACGTAGAATACTATTTAGGACACCAAAACTGGAAAGTTTAAAAGAGAAGGTTGCATCACACACTCCACGAGCCATCAGAGCAAAGATGCTGTCATGCCACGCAGCCTCCAGGAAGCTTCACTAAACACTCTTTGTGTGTGATTCTCAGTCTGTTTTAATTTGCTTGTTTAACTGACTTTATTCAAGTATAATTTATTTACAATGTTGCATCAATTTCTGCTGCACAGCCAGATGACTCAGTTATACATATACATATATATGTACATTCCTTTTCATATTCTTTTCCACTATGGTTTATCACAGGATATTGACCAACCTAGACAACATATTAAAAAGCAGAGACATTGCTTTGCCAACAAAGATCCATCTAGTCAAAGCTATGGTTTTTCCAGTAGTCCAGTAGTTTTTCCAATTGGACCATAAAGAAGGCTGAGCACTGAAAAATTGATGTTTTGGAACTGTGGTTTTAGAGAAGACTCTTGAGAGTGCCTTGGCTTGCAAGGAGATCCAACCAGTCCATCCTAAAGGAAATCAGTCCTAAATATCATTGGAAGGACTGATGCTGAAGGTGAAGCTCCATTACTTTGGCCACCTGATGTGAAGAACTGACTCACTAGAAATGACACTGATGCTGGGAAAGACTGAAGGCAGGAGGAGAAGGGGATGACAGAGGATGAGATGGCTGGATGGCATCACCAACTCAAATGACATGAGTTTGAGCAAGCTCTGGGAGTTGGTGATGGGCAGGGAAGCCTGGCATGCTGCAGTCCATGGGGTCACAAAGAGTCAGACATGACTGAGTGACTGAACTGAGCTATGGTTCTCTGTGTGCTATACAGGTGGACCATGTTGTTCATTCATNACATAAGAGATGCAGGTTCTATCCCCGAGTTGGGAAGATCCTCTGGAGAGGGCGTGGCAACCCACTCCAGTATTCTTGCCTGAAGAGTCCCATGGACAGAGGAGCCTGGCAGGCTACAGTTCATGGGCTAGCAAAGAGACACAACTGAAGAGACTTAGCAAGCACACACACAGCAACAAGTTTTCTGGAAGGAGAGTAACAAAATAAAAACAAGGAGTCTGAACATTTCAGAAAGCTGTGAAAGCTGTTGCATTCAGATACTTGGAGACACTAGAGACCATGAAAAAAGAAACCAGAAGAAAGGGAGGAAATCTCAATTGGGGTAATGGCCATGGTAGGAAGGAAGGGAAAATCATGCATCTAAGAGAGACATTTTTTTAAAGCTCATTGGTAGCTGGGGACTAGTAGACAGGAAGGGAAGGCCAGCCCAAATGATGACACTCTTTCACTGGCTGCTGAAACGATCTCACTGACACTGCACTGTGTGCGGGGAAGATGGCCATGGTGCAGAGTAGGTCTTTTCTAGAAAACCGAGCAGAGAGGACAGCGTTCTTACGGTCAGGCACACACCTTCTGTTTCTACAAGGTTTAAGGTGATTTATTGGCTGACACTAATTATGGTCTGTTTCAGTTGAACATCTGTCCCAGAAAGCAATAAATATTCACTAAGCGAGATGAAAAAGCAAAAGCTCCCCTCACATGCCATTTGAAGGGGGAGGAGACCTGTGTCGGGGAGTTGATACTTTGGGAAAAGACAGGCTTCATTTTTTAAATTACAGAGTTGTTGGAGATGGTGGGAGTTGACACAGTTAGAAAGGCACTCTGACTTGATTCTCAAACCGTCTCTAAGAGACTAAATTCTCTCTTGAGATCTTAATTTCCAAGATCAAAGTTTGGCGGTGGTGGGTGGTTTAGTTGTTCACTTGTGTCCGACACTTGAGATCCCGTGGACTGTAGGCCACCAAGCTCCTCTGTCCCTGGGATTCTCTAGGCAAGAATCTTGGAGTAGGTTGCCATTCCCTTCTCCAGAGGATCTTCCTGACCCAGGGATCGGACATGCATCTCCTGCTTTACCGGCAGATTCTTCACCATTGAGGCACCAGGGAAGCTCAGATCAAAGTTTGGTTATATAGAAAAGAAGTTTTAGAACAGAAAGGCAGCTATCTGAGCCATCAGTGGTATAAGCTGAAGCCACAAGAATAAGACAAGGTCTCTAAGTGGTGACTAAGATATCAATTTAATTCCTAGGGATTATTTTACCATCAGAAGAAAAGAATTATTAACAAGAAATGTACTAAAATAAACAGCTATGAGATCTAGGTAATGTCTCACACAGATGCTCAGTGAATGGTTTGTTAGGCTGTTAATTCAGGCTAATCAGAAATAATAAACACACAAATTGAGACTGCCAAGTTTAGAACTGGATACACAACAAAAGCGGTTTTGTTAAGATTTCCATTTATCAGGAAGTTTAGAAACATTATTTACTTTTAGGCTTAAGAGACTCTTTCAAAATGATATAAAAATCTTATCCTTACATAGACCATGAAAAATAAAGCCAACAAGACTCACACACATAACTACAACTGTCAGAGAATTTGACTCATTTCTATCCTCTTCTTATGCAATCTTTGTGGAAGGCTGAGAATAATTTGAAGGTTAAGTATTATTTTAAATGAGAGTAAATTTTTAGAGCAACAACAAATAAAAAGAAGGGGGGAATCTTTTAAAAGGAAAATGGTGAGTAAGAAGAAAGGGAAATAGTGGAAATTATTATATACAGTAAGTCCCATACATACGAACCTTTAACATGCAAACTTTCAAAGATGTAAAACATGTGTTTGCATGTCCAAATGCCTAAGTTAGTTCATGCGTCTGGTGTGCACTGTCACGTGCAGGCATCCTCTAGAGCGGTTGGGTTTGATGTGCTTTATCGTACAGAACTGGTCAGAGTACAGTGGTGAAGTACTCTTGCCTGGAGAACCCCATGAACAGAGGAGCATGGTGGGTGTTCATGGGGTCACCCAGAGTTGCATACTACTGAGCACTGGGTGATGACGAGGAGTGATAAACTGGTTGTCCTCTCCTGCCCTTCACTAGTAACTTGAAAAGGTATGTTGGAGTTTCACTGGGGCGTTAATCTATAAGCAGTATTTCAGTCCATCTACCATCCCTAAAATTAACTGAGGGCGGAAACTCAGGCAGCTTGTTACATAGCAAAGCTTAGGGCTTGCTCTACTAGCAGATGTGTTCCTTTTTTTTTCCCCCACAGTGGACCATTTAAAAAGTCTTTACTGAATTTGTTACAATATCACTTCCGTTGCATTGTTTGTTTGTTTGTTTTTTTGGCTGCAAGACAAATGGGATCTGGGTCCTCTGACCAGAGAGTGAATCTGCCCTCCCTGCTTTGGAAGGTGAAGTGGAAACCACTGGGCCGCTGGGGGAGTCCCAGCAAATGTGTTCTTAAACTTGATTTCTAAGTCTCTGCCTTCAGAATATCTGTTTCCTCTGGTCAGCTGCTTTCCGTGTACAGTGCTTTACATGAAAATGAAAACTTGGAAGGTCCTAAGAATAGAGAAGCAGTCATTTAGTTTTTAAACTGATTTAGATCCAACCAATGCTACTGATCTAACTAGTCTGCTTAATCAAGTTTGACTTGGTATATGAATAAATGAAAAATGGACAAAGCTCTTACCCTAACATAGTAAGTCAGTTTCTTTACATCTGTATACAATGGAGGGAAATGAACAAAATATCATTTATTACAAACTAAAAACTTCAAATATATAACTTCCCTTTAAAATGTACAGCTCAAGACTTTTCTTGTGCATGGGTTTTTACATGTTGTTTTAATCATAGAATGGCATTTTTATAGGTCGCTCTATTCCCCAACTACTTCCTTATAAAGTTTTGTCTTATTTACCATTAAAAAAAAAACTAATATAACACAAAAATGAGGACAATCATTATATGTATTTCTTTATAAATTAACAGTCTAAAGATAATAGAGTCAAACTTTTCACCGTCAGTCATTGTGAAAAGAAATAGAAAACTAATACAAATTGCTTTAGAAGTAAACGAAATTTAAAAGCTAAATTTTGAAAACATTTCAGTGTATTAATGGAATTACATTAGCTTAAAGAACTAATTTTTGATTTGACGCAAACCACAGACTTTTTCCTAAATAGCTGCATGGTTTGCTCACACATTTATTCAGATTCCCAATCAAGTAAAGAATGCCTTCCTGGCCCTTGCGTCATCCCCCAAAACTAGAGTAGTTTGGAGACGTCCCTGGAGGTCCTATGAAGACTGTGTCTCTGCTGCAGGGGACTCAGGTTCAATCCCTAGTCAGGGAACTAAGATCCCACATGCCTCAGAGAGCTTTTATTCACCATATGAGTGACGCAGAATACTATTTAGGACACCAAAACTGGAAAGTTTAAAAGAGAAGGTTGCATCACACACTCCACGAGCCATCAGAGCAAAGATGCTGTCATGCCACGCAGCCTCCAGGAAGCTTCACTAAACACTCTTTGTGTGTGATTCTCAGTCTGTTTTAATTTGCTTGTTTAACTGACTTTATTCAAGTATAATTTATTTACAATGTTGCATCAATTTCTGCTGCACAGCCAGATGACTCAGTTATACATATACATATATATGTACATTCCTTTTCATATTCTTTTCCACTATGGTTTATCACAGGATATTGACCAACCTAGACAACATATTAAAAAGCAGAGACATTGCTTTGCCAACAAAGATCCATCTAGTCAAAGCTATGGTTTTTCCAGTAGTCCAGTAGTTTTTCCAATTGGACCATAAAGAAGGCTGAGCACTGAAAAATTGATGTTTTGGAACTGTGGTTTTAGAGAAGACTCTTGAGAGTGCCTTGGCTTGCAAGGAGATCCAACCAGTCCATCCTAAAGGAAATCAGTCCTAAATATCATTGGAAGGACTGATGCTGAAGGTGAAGCTCCATTACTTTGGCCACCTGATGTGAAGAACTGACTCACTAGAAATGACACTGATGCTGGGAAAGACTGAAGGCAGGAGGAGAAGGGGATGACAGAGGATGAGATGGCTGGATGGCATCACCAACTCAAATGACATGAGTTTGAGCAAGCTCTGGGAGTTGGTGATGGGCAGGGAAGCCTGGCATGCTGCAGTCCATGGGGTCACAAAGAGTCAGACATGACTGAGTGACTGAACTGAGCTATGGTTCTCTGTGTGCTATACAGGTGGACCATGTTGTTCATTCATTCTATATACAATAGTTTGCACCTGCTAATCCCAAACTCCCAACCCATCCCTCTCCCACCCCCTTCTCCTTGGTAATCACTAATCTGTTCTCTGTGTGACTCTCATGCTCTGATTGTGTAAGAATGAGTAAGGAAATGTGGATGGTATCATGGGATTACTGTGAAAATGGGTACTTCTGCAGTCCCTGAAAAGTTTTTGAGGACCCCAAGGAAGCCCCAGTATACTCCAGGAAACTCTGCCCTACTTTACCTCCATTGGCTTTATCACTGCTAGGAGCAATTACCTATCTGACCTTATAGTATTTAGAGTGCTCAATTTCAGCCTTTTATGCCCATTACATAAAGGCCAAGGGCAGAGACTCTTTGTGCTGTTGTTAATAAGTGCTTAAATGCTGCATGCTAAATCGTTTTAGTACTGTCTGACGTTGTGCAACGCTATTGACTGTACCCCTCCGGGCTCCTCTGTCTGTGGGATTCTCCAGGCAAGAATATTGGAGTGGGTTATCATTTCTTCTCCAAGGTATCTTCTGGACCNGAATGTTGTGCCAACTATTCTTTTTGCTGCCCCATATTCATTCTCTGCCCTTCTCCCCACAGAGACTATCACCAAGGTCCCTTGGCACTTGATTTAAGACTAGACTTGGCCAGTGAAAGGCAGGAGGAGAGACAGCTAGAACGTGTATTCTTCTCTTCCCACCAACCGTGCCTCCTGACTCTGCTGGCACTGGTCTGTAGATTTTTCCTTTGGACTAAGGGTGGCAAGGGTTTCCATCTGTTGCTACTCCCCAAATACTTCTTCAGGCATCGATTGTTCCCTTAAGCTTGCTCACTCGTTTGTNGAGGAGAGACAGCTAGAACATGTATTCTTCTGTTCCCACCAACCGTGCCTCCTGACTCTGCTGGCACTGGTCTGTAGATTTTTCCTTTGGGACTAAGGGTGGCAAGGGTTTCCATCTGTTGCTACTCCCCAAATACTTCTTCAGGCATCGATTGTTCCCTTAATCTTGCTCACTCGTTTGTAAATGGACCCTTAATTAAATTCTTTTCATTTAAACTCTTTTTGAGAAGACTCTATTTCCCATCTGGGCCCTGATACAAATACAAACAGCAATTAGGATTTTTATTTTCTGATATTCTGAGTACTTAAAATAAGCAGTAATTGATCCCTCAAATGATAATTATCTACTCAATATTTTAAAATTAATTTCCTAAATTTTACTTCATTCAGTCTCAAACTGACTCTGAAACTGTTAAGATCCAATGTTTCTTAAGAATAACAATATTCCACAGTTTACTGGGATTCAGCTCCTTTAGCATAAAACTTTCAAGCAGCATTTGAATCACCTGGGTTTGTTGTTTGTTTTCATTTTACTTTGTTTAAGCTCCAATCCTTTGGCCACCTGATGCGAAGAAGCAACTTATTGGAAAAGACCCTGATGCTGGGAAAGATTGATTACATGAGGAGTAGGGGGGCGACAGAGGATGAGATGGTTGGATGACATCACCGAAAACTCTGGAAGATAGTGAAGGACAGAAAAACTTGGCGTGCTGCAGTCCATGGGGTCGCAAAGTACATGGGGACATGACTTAGTAAGTGAACAATAACAATAATCTTCAAACAAGAAGCAGGGCCTTCAAAAACGAACAATTAACTGAACTCCTAGGAGTCTTCAAAAAGATAAATCAATATATAATAACATAAACTAGTCTTTCTGATAGTCAAAAATTCAGCAGTTAGCAAATCTATTTCAAAAACCCTTACTAGCATATTTAAATTTCCTGTAATAAAGATAAATCTTTTGCANAAAAAGATAAATCAATATATAATAACATAAACTAGTCTTTCTGATAGTCAAAAATTCAGCAGTTAGCAAATCTATTTCAAAAACCCTTACTAGCATATTTAAATTTCCTGTAATAAAGATAAATCGTTTGCAGGTAATGTTTGGGCATGTTTTACAGAAATGCAAAAGTGAACACTAAACATTCTGTTTCTCCTGTGTGTAGAGGGTCTCAGTTTAGAAATTCACAGACTTCCTCTGTGGCTCAGTCATAAAGAATCCACGGGCCAATACAGGAGACATGGGTTTGATCCCTGGTCCAGGAAGATCCCACGTGCCTTGGAGCAACTAAGCCCGTGGGCCACAGCTATTGAGCCTGCGCTTTAGAGCCTGGGAATTGCAACTACTGAGCTCTCAGCTGCAACGACTGATGCCCATGAGTCCAGCTCCACAACAAGAGAAGCCACTGCAATGAGAAGCCGGAGCCCCCGAACTAGAGAGAAGGCCCTGCTTGCTCCAACTAGAGGAAAGCCGGCGTAGCAATGAAGACCCAGCACTGCCAAACAAACAAATAAATTACACTTAGGATGTTTGGGATTATTAGCTGACAAAGTTATTTTTTAAAAGTTGACCCAGCACTGCCAAGTTCATATAGTTATTTATCTCCTCTAATATTTATCTCTTCTACTCTTTAATTTTATATTGTTATCTCTGCACTGCTTTTATAATTTATTTCCACCTTCCTAGCTTATTTTGCTTTATTTAGCTCTTTTTAAGGTGTCCCAAAATAAAGGGATGCTGAGCTCATTATTCTTTTATTTTTAATAATAAAATTTTGATTTCCTCTGAATGCATTTTTTTTTTGCCATACCCTTATGCTTTCATTATAAAATGTTGCTATTTCATTTGCTTTGTAAATATAAAAGAGTATGTAATTTTCTTCCTGCTTTCACATTTGATTCAGTAAATCCAAAAGTATGTTTCTTAATTTTAATGTTATTATATTTTTGCTTATCATTTATTATTTACTTTTAATTTTACTGAATTATTATAAAAGAATGTGGCCTCTCTATACTTTATAAATTTTAGAATTATCTTTACAGCCCATTAGCTGATCAATTTTTATAAATTTTCCTTGGACATATAAAGCAAATGATTATTGTTATTCAAAAAGTATACCTTTTAAAAATTCATTTAATGCATTGATTTGTTAATTATTTATCCAACTTTCTGTGGCTTCTTCTATTATCAGTCTGATTCTGAAAACGTTCACATTGTTTTTCATCAATGTCTTCCTTTTTTAATATCATTTTTAATATTCAGACACTATATTGTTGGTGCATGTATGTTCACCAGATTTTACCACATGATTATAAGTTAATATATTTTCACTATGTAATTCCTTTTTGACCCTGCTTAGTGATTCTGTGGTAAATTCCACTTTATTTCACATTATTCTTCCCAGTCCTACTCTTTGTGGTCACTGTATTTGCTGTCATTTCTCTGTCTAGTCTATTTGTCTGTTAGTATTTGTCTAAATAGTAAATGTCTATTTATTTCAACATTTACTTCATTAATATAAGTGTGTATATTAAACATACTTCATAATTTTATCTTCATTTTCTACAAATTTGAATTTTTATTTTTTTCTGAGAATTCAGCATGCTTACATGTAGTGCTAGATTGATATACTTGATTTATCACTTCTATTTTAACTTGTTTGCTTATTACTCTTTTCTTCCTTCTTTTTTTCTGTACTTTCCATGAATAAAAAGTTATACCCTCTCCTAAAATCATAATAAAATTATCTAATAATATATAATAAAAGTATTATATAAAATATCACAGCCTATATCATCCTGCCAAGAAGCTTTATTGCTGCTTTCCTTACTCGCTAATAAAATGAGTGCATGTGCCTCAAATATTAATTAAATATATCAATAGTTCTAACTACAACTGCCCCTACAGAGTAAATATTTTATAGGCTTTGAGAAATAAAAGGAAACAATCTTACACTGTAAAATATAAAATACAGAGAACAAGTATAATACACTCATGCATCTTACTTTAGAAGCTTTAATGAGAGGATATAAATGGTTAAACCAGCATATTCATGATGATATTATTTTAAGAGTCATGGTGTTATAAAGATCATAGAGAAAATAAACTAATATGTACATTAAATGGTTTTAGGATCACCATGCTATCTCACTTTTATATCTTTCCTTTATATAGCAAACATTGATAGGTTTTCAAGGAAATTATACTTCTTCAAAATTAAGGAGTAAAATGNGTCATGGTGTTATAAAGATCATAGAGAAAATAAACTAATATGTACATTAAATGGTTTTAGGATCACCATGCTATCTCACTTTTATATCTTTCCTTTATATAGCAAACATTGATAGGTTTTCAAGGAAATTATACTTTTTCAAAATTAAGGAGTAAAATGCTCCACTGATTTCTGATGTAGAAATTATTAGGGCAATGTCTATTTTAATGATTTAATTTTTAGCTTTTTGTGAGATTTTTATTAAAATAGGTCAAGAGAATTTTTTGATTTATGAAAATGAGGCTTGTTTCAGCTCAGAGAACTTCTATTTCTAAGTTTCAGCCACTCTGGTTGAAAAACATATAATTAAGTAGAAAAAAAATCTTTAAATATTTATTGAGATTAATATAGCTATGCAAGATAGCTAAACATAGAAATGCAAAGAGTTATTGCATAGTACTCTAGCACTGTATAAACAGTATTGCATACATTATACAATTCTATCTATTTTGCTATAGAATTGCTCCAGCATTTAAGATCCCTACCAACAGTCATCTGTGTGAGTAAAGCCTCCACTCTGTGTGCTCAGGCATGTCCAGCTCTTTGGGACCCCATGAACTGCAGCCCACCAGGCTCCTCATCCATAAGCTGTAGGCCATGAGGCTCCTCTGTCCTTAGAATTTTCCAGGTAAGAATATCAGAGTAGGTTGCCGTTTCCTACTCCAGGGGAACTTTCTGACCCAGGAATCAAACTCGTGTCTCCTGAGTCTCCTGCATTGACAGGCGGATACCTTACCACTGCACCACCTGGGAATCTCTTCACAGTTAAGTTTAAAGCAGACAGCATGTCAATACAACAACTATATGATGAATTCATACAATTTGCTAATCTAGATGCCAAAAAGGATGTCAGAGACTTGGTTGAGAATCACCAATATGCCAATAGTTGGTGAGAAATCTCGATGCTAATTACTGACTTGTTATGTTAGTCACTCAGTCATGTCTGATTTTTTTGTGACCCCATGGACTGTAACCCACTAGGCTCCTCTGTCCATGGGATTTTCCAGGTAAGAATACTGGAATGGGTAGTCCTTCCCTTCTCCAGTGGATCTTCCCAACCCAGGGATCGAACCTCAATCTCCTGCATTGTGGGCAGATTCTTTACCATCTAAGCCATCAGGGAAGCTCCTGTTACTGACTTAAGAGAGTTTATAATCAAATATTAATTAGTGTGGGGTAATGCAGGAAGGAGGAGAAGGCAATGGCAACCCACTCCAGTATTCTTGCCTGGAAAATCCCATGGGTGGAGGAGCCTGATAGACTGCAGTCCATGGGGTCGCTTAGAGTTGGACACGACTGAGCGACTTTACTTTCACTCTTCACTTTCATGCATTGGAGAAGGACATGGCAACTCACTCCAGTGTTCTTGCCTGGAGAATCCCAGGAATGGAGGAGCCTGGTGGGCTGCCGACTATGGGGTCGCACAGAGTCGGACACGACTGAAGCGACTTAGCAGCAGCAGCAATACAGGAAGGNGGTCGCTTAGAGTTGGACACGACTGAGCGACTTTACTTTCACTCTTCACTTTCATGCATTGGAGAAGGACATGGCAACTCACTCCAGTGTTCTTGCCTGGAGAATCCCAGGAATGGAGGAGCCTGGTGGGCTGCCGACTATGGGGTTGCACAGAGTCGGACACAACTGAAGCGACTTAGCAGCAGCAGCAATACAGGAAGGAAGTAGATGAGAGTGGAATGAAATTGATAAAATAAGTATAAACACATCTTGAAGTCCTAAGGATATGGCTCATGATTTAACTATACTAATATTAATGGGCTTCCCTGGTGGCTCAGTTGGAAAAGAATCTACCTCCAATGCAGGAGACCTGGGTTCAATCCCTGGGTTGGGAAGATCCCCAGGAGAAGGGAATGGCTACCCATTCCAGTATTCTGGCCTGGAGAATTCCACAGACTGTGTGGTCCATGGGGTCGACTCCCATTCCATGGGATATGACTGAGTCACTTTCACTTCACTTTCATTAATATTAATGGCATAATGCTCTTATATTTTAATTGTCTTCAAGCTTAATTACCATTTGACTTACTTTCACTTGTTGAATAGTCTTGTGGGTCAAGTATTCCCGATTCCTGTAGCGATCTAATGCAGGAGTCCACCAGTTCAAGACCTGTTGTGAGCTCATCTTCGATATCTTTTTGGCCATCTGAAATACAATATTTCAAAGAGATGAACAAGCACATGGTTTTGTCAACATTAAAGCTTAAGACTATCATTTAATAATCAAAAACATAGTAACTAAAACTATTCAGTTCAGTTCAGTCACTCAGTCGTGTCCAAATCTTTGCAACCCCATGGACTGCAGCACGCCAGGCCTCCCTGTCCATCACCAACTCCCAGAGTTTACTCAAACTCATGTCCATTGAGTCAGTGATGCTATTACTTTTATGAAATTTTCATTGGGTATCACATTGTAACCCCTGGTCAACCACTATTAAAAACCAAGGCTAGCCAATTATATGTGTCCACGAAAAACATAAAGTTACTAGGGAACTGGGAAAACTTAACTCCCATGAACTGCTGAACTTTCAAAACAACTTCACTTAATTTTAGTGTCGTTTCTTTCTAAAGTTCTTAAGAAAATTAACCAATAGAGGCATGTGCAGAAGTAAGGATAAATGCTCATAGGAATTTTAAATTTAAATGTCCATCAGCTGATGAATGGATAAANACTTTTATGAAATTTTCATTGGGTATCACATTGTAACCCCTGGTCAACCACTATTAAAAACCAAGGCTAGCCAATTATATGTGTCCACGAAAAACATAAAGTTACTAGGGAACTGGGAAAACTTAACTCCCATGAACTGTTGAACTTTCAAAACAACTTCACTTAATTTTAGTGTCGTTTCTTTCTAAAGTTCTTAAGAAAATTAACCAATAGAGGTATGTGTAGAAGTAAGTATAAATGCTCATCAAGAAGTTGAATTTTAAATTTAAATGTNGTGTCGTTTCTTTCTAAAGTTCTTAAGAAAATTAACCAATAGAGGCATGTGCAGAAGTAAGGATAAATGCTCATAGGAATTTTAAATTTAAATGTCCATCAGCTGATGAATGGATAAAGAAGATGTGGTGTGTTTATGTATTTATATATATATGTATATATGTATGTATGTACATAAACATATGTATGTTTATGTATATATATATACATATACACATATATATACATATATATATATGTACACTATGGAATATTACTCAATGTAAAAAAGAGTGAAATAATGCCATTTGCAGCAACATGGATGGACCTAGAGATTATCATATTGAGTGAAGTCAGAGAAAGACAAATACTTATTTATCATTTTTGTGTGGAATCTAAAATATGATACAAATGAACTTGTTTGCAAAACAAAACAATCCATGGACATAAGAAAACAAACATGATTATCAAGTGAGAAAAGGGGTAGGAGAGGAACACATTAGGAGTTTGGGATGAGCAGATATAACCTACTATATGTAAAACAGACAAACAAGAAGAAACGATGGTATAGCACGAGGAACTAGATTGACTATCTTATAATCATAATGGAAAGGAATACAAAAAAGAATATGTATATTAACATATATAAATTATACAACACTGTAATTCAAGTATATTTCAATAAAGAAAAGAAGCTGTATCTTACCTTGTGATTGCCAATGAAACTGCTCTTCTGCTGAACTGTAAAAAAGAGAATACACAGATATAATGAATTTGTTACAAATTAAAGGACTCTAGACTGTAAGATGCAAAAGTACGTTAAGTTAGTAATGGGGTCTCCATGGAATTCCCCTTAATTTCTTACTGGGAAAAGGGTCCTGCTTTGATACAATCATAATTTTAATCTATTTGATATATACCTCTTTGGATTCACAGGTATTAACATGTCATAAATGGATATTATTCAGTAATTTTCAAAGAACAGCTGATTTTTTTACAAATCACAATCTACTGTACTTATCACTTATGACAGTTTATACACACATGAAGTTCTACCCAACTGTAGCTATTTTAAAATACAAGTCTGAATAGTTTCATGTAAACTCTGTAAGGTGTTATAATAAAGATATAACTTTCTTCATTTTCATTATAAAGAGATAAAATAAATCTGTACCTTTTCCTAGACATACCTTATAAGCAGTTCCTTTTAGCTGTTTATTATATTTCAAATTAAGTAAAAAAAAATCATGACACTTTACCACCCACCAACTATACAGTTCACAACTTTCCACTTTAGAAACATATCATATAATAAAAATGACCCAGGTAGAAAGGGTGGCTCATGTAAATAACATGCCAAACATATTGTGCAGATTGTACCTATNTATCTTTTCCTAGACATACCTTATAAGCAGTTCCTTTTAGCTGTTTATTATATTTCAAATTAAGTAATAAAAAAATCATGACACTTTACCACCCACCAACTATACAGTTCCCAACTTTCCACTTTAGAAACATATCATATAATGAAAATGACCCAGGTAGAAAGGGTGGCTCATGTAAATAACATGCCAAACATATTGTGCAGATTGTACCTACGTGGGCACATAAATTTATTTAGAATGGTTTATTTAAAATACATAAATAAATTGAAAATTTCTAAGTATGAACAGCTCTTTCATTATATATGGAAATAGTTCTAACATACCCTTTTTTATATGTCAATAATTTGTGGGAAATCTATATGACAATTACTGACAGGTATCATTTTGAGAATGATTTTCTATACCTATTTTCTAGATATTTTACTCTGATCAAGGCACTTCTATGAATAGCTCATCAGTTTCACAACAAGAAGTAGGTTTTAGAACTTTAATCTGTGTCTTAGAAATGGTTTCTGAATACAGTTGCTGGAGGAAAAGGCAATTCTGGTATAAATGAGTGCTCAGAATAGCCATGGTTGATATACATGAATATGAGAGCAATCCCTTAAGAGACTGTTTTAGGGCTTCTTTCTCCTCAGCCAATCCATGTTAGCAAATTGAAAAATGGTTTTGCAATGCTGAGCACTAGAGACAGTTGATACCTAAAATGATAAATTTACAAATTCACTCTGATGCAACTTCTCCTTGCATCAAAAAGTATATCGTTATAAAGCAGTAACAACTAAGTACAAGGCTTAACATGTAAAACACAAATGCAATCCTATAGTTCATATTTTAAAAAATTACAAAGTATGTTCAGTTAGTAAGTGGCTTCTAATATAGGGGTGGAAAATGCTTTCAAAATTGTACTGAGTTGAATGGTATCCTTTCCCCCCAAAAGATGTGTCCACACGAAATCCCTAGAAATTGTGAAAGGTTACTTAATGGGAAAGGGTTTTCAAAGATGTAATTAAGGTAAAGATCTTAAGATGAGAGCTTCTAAAACTCAATGATCAATGTCCTTATAAAAGACACTAGTGGAGAAAGACAAAGAGGAGAAGGTCTTGTGAAGAAGGAAGCAACAGACTGGAGTTATGTATCTATAAGCCAAGGAGTGGCTGGAGCCAGCAGAACCTGCAAGAGTTCAGAAAAAAACCTCTTTCCTTAGTATTCCTCCATGAAGAAGGCTGAGTGCTGAAGAAGTGATGCTTTCGAATTGTGGCCCTGGAGAAGACACTTGTGAGTCCCTTGNAACTGAAGCGACTTAGCAGCAGCAGCAATACAGGAAGGAAGTAGATGAGAGTGGAATGAAATTGATAAAATAAGTATAAACACATCTTGAAGTCCTAAGGATATGGCTCATGATTTAACTATACTAATATTAATGGGCTTCCCTGGTGGCTCAGTTGGAAAAGAATCTACCTCCAATGCAGGAGACCTGGGTTCAATCCCTGGGTTGGGAAGATCCCCAGGAGAAGGGAATGGCTACCCATTCCAGTATTCTGGCCTGGAGAATTCCACAGACTGTGTGGTCCATGGGGTCGACTCCCATTCCATGGGATATGACTGAGTCACTTTCACTTCACTTTCATTAATATTAATGGCATAATGCTCTTATATTTTAATTGTCTTCAAGCTTAATTACCATTTGACTTACTTTCACTTGTTGAATAGTCTTGTGGGTCAAGTATTCCCGATTCCTGTAGCGATCTAATGCAGGAGTCCACCAGTTCAAGACCTGTTGTGAGCTCATCTTCGATATCTTTTTGGCCATCTGAAATACAATATTTCAAAGAGATGAACAAGCACATGGTTTTGTCAACATTAAAGCTTAACACTATCATTTAATAATCAAAAATATAGTAACTAAAACTATTCAGTTCAGTTCAGTCACTCAGTCGTGTCCAAATCTTTGCAACCCCATGGACTGCAGCACGCCAGGCCTCCCTGTCCATCACCAACTCCCAGAGTTTACTCAAACTCATGTCCATTGAGTCAGTGATGCTATTACTTTTATGAAATTTTCATTGGGTATCACATTGTAACCCCTGGTCAACCACTATTAAAAACCAAGGCTAGCCAATTATATGTGTCCACGAAAAACATAAAGTTACTAGGGAACTGGGAAAACTTAACTCCCATGAACTGTTGAACTTTCAAAACAACTTCACTTAATTTTAGTGTCGTTTCTTTCTAAAGTTCTTAAGAAAATTAACCAATAGAGGTATGTGTAGAAGTAAGTATAAATGCTCATCAAGAAGTTGAATTTTAAATTTAAATGTCCATCAGCTGATGAATGGATAAAGAAGATGTGGTGTGTTTATGTATGTATATATATATATGTACACTATGGAATATTACTCAATGTAAAAAAGAGTGAAATAATGCCATTTGCAGCAACATGGATGGACCTAGAGATTATCATATTGAGTGAAGTCAGAGAAAGACAAATACTTATTTATCATTTTTGTGTGGAATCTAAAATATGATACAAATGAACTTGTTTGCAAAACAAAACAATCCATGGACATAAGAAAACAAACATGATTATCAAGTGAGAAAAGGGGTAGGAGAGGAACACATTAGGAGTTTGGGATGAGCAGATATAACCTACTATATGTAAAACAGACAAACAAGAAGAAAGGATGGTATAGCACGAGGAACTAGATTGACTATCTTATAATCATAATGGAAAGGAATACAAAAAAGAATATGTATATTAACATATATAAATTATACAACACTGTAATTCAAGTATATTTCAATAAAGAAAAGAAGCTGTATCTTACCTTGTGATTGCCAATGAAACTGCTCTTCTGCTGAACTGTAAAAAAGAGAATACACAGATATAATGAATTTGTTACAAATTAAAGGACTCTAGACTGTAAGATGCAAAAGTACGTTAAGTTAGTAATGGGGTCTCCATGGAATTCCCCTTAATTTCTTACTGGGAAAAGGGTCCTGCTTTGATACAATCATAATTTTAATCTATTTGATATATACCTCTTTGGATTCACAGGTATTAACATGTCATAAATGGATATTATTCAGTAATTTTCAAAGAACAGCTGATTTTTTTACAAATCACAATCTACTGTACTTATCACTTATGACAGTTTATACACACATGAAGTTCTACCCAACTGTAGCTATTTTAAAATACAAGTCTGAATAGTTTCATGTAAACTCTGTAAGGTGTTATAATAAAGATATAACTTTCTTCATTTTCATTATAAAGAGATAAAATAAATCTGTACCTTTTCCTAGACATACCTTATAAGCAGTTCCTTTTAGCTGTTTATTATATTTCAAATTAAGTAATAAAAAAATCATGACACTTTACCACCCACCAACTATACAGTTCCCAACTTTCCACTTTAGAAACATATCATATAATGAAAATGACCCAGGTAGAAAGGGTGGCTCATGTAAATAACATGCCAAACATATTGTGCAGATTGTACCTACGTGGGCACATAAATTTATTCTGAATGGTTTATTTAAAATACATAAATAAATTGAAAATTTCTAAGTATGAACAGCTCTTTCATTATATATGGAAATAGTTCTAACATACCCTTTTTTATATGTCAATAATTTGTGGGAAATCTATATGACAATTACTGACAGGTATCATTTTGAGAATGATTTTCTATACCTATTTTCTAGATATTTTACTCTGATCAAGGCACTTCTATGAATAGCTCATCAGTTTCACAACAAGAAGTAGGTTTTAGAACTTTAATCTGTGTCTTAGAAATGGTTTCTGAATACAGTTGCTGGAGGAAAAGGCAATTCTGGTATAAATGAGTGCTCAGAATAGCCATGGTTGATATACATGAATATGAGAGCAATCCCTTAAGAGACTGTTTTAGGGCTTCTTTCTCCTCAGCCAATCCATGTTAGCAAATTGAAAAATGGTTTTGCAATGCTGAGCACTAGAGACAGTTGATACCTAAAATGATAAATTTACAAATTCACTCTGATGCAACTTCTCCTTGCATCAAAAAGTATATCGTTATAAAGCAGTAACAACTAAGTACAAGGCTTAACATGTAAAACACAAATGCAATCCTATAGTTCATATTTTAAAAAATTACAAAGTATGTTCAGTTAGTAAGTGGCTTCTAATATAGGGGTGGAAAATGCTTTCAAAATTGTACTGAGTTGAATGGTATCCTTTCCCCCCAAAAGATGTGTCCACACGAAATCCCTAGAAATTGTGAAAGGTTACTTAATGGGAAAGGGTTTTTAAAGATGTAATTAAGGTAAAGATCTTAAGATGAGAGCTTCTAAAACTCAATGATCAATGTCCTTACAAAAGACACTAGAGGAGAAAGACACAGAGGAGAAGGTCTTGTGAAGAAGGAAGCAACAGACTGGAGTTATGTATCTATAAGCCAAGGAGTGGCTGGAGCCAGCAGAACCTGCAAGAGTTCAGAAAAAAACCTCTTTCCTTAGTATTCCTCCATGAAGAAGGCTGAGTGCTGAAGAAGTGATGCTTTCGAATTGTGGCCCTGGAGAAGACACTTGTGAGTCCCTTGGACAGTAAGGAGATCAAATCAGTCAATCCTAATGGAAATCAACCCTGAATATTCATTGGAAGGACTGATGCTAAAGCTGAAGCTTCAGTCCTTTGGCCACCTGATGAGAAGGGCTGACTTACTGGAAAAGATCCTGATGCTGGGAAAGATTGAGGGCAGGAGGAGAAGGGGGTGACAGAGGATGACATGGCTGGATGGCATCACCAACTCAGTAGATATGAGATTGAGCAAACTCCAGGAGATGATGAAGGACAAAGAAGCC
Source organism: Raphicerus campestris (assembly GCA_006410735.1). Classification (NCBI taxonomy): domain Eukaryota; kingdom Metazoa; phylum Chordata; class Mammalia; order Artiodactyla; family Bovidae; genus Raphicerus; species Raphicerus campestris. The sequence goes on along the minus strand of SJYW01021103.1, from coordinate 127,651 downwards.
TGGTGTGCTGCAGTCCATGGGGTCACAACTCAGTGACTGAAATGACTGAATTAAACTGGGGGAACATAGCCCTGTCAGCAGAGGTGATTTTGAACTTGAGTCAGTTCCTAGGTAGGCTGGTAAGAAAGAAGTCCAGGGTTCCTGAGAAGGAGAAAGGGGTCTGGAGTCCTCTAGAAAGAGAAAGGGATCTGGGGCTCTCAAGGAGAAAAAGACATTTTCTACATGGCTTTGTTTTAATCAATATAACAATGTTATCTTGCTCAAGGACATGTTTCTCCTTAACCAGAAGGTTTTCTGACCAATCTTGTTATCTTTAAGAAGTATGTTGTGGGAGCGGGCCTAGTAAGACCTTTCTCTTGTTAAATCTAATCTTGTTAACTTAAGATGCATGTTGTGGGTTTGGTAAAGTATATAAGGCCTTGATAAGACTAGTGATGGGGGCACTCCATCTTCTGATGTCTTTGTCAGAAGCTTTGTCTGTCCCTTTTCTTACTTTAATAAAACTCTGCTACAAAAAGGCTCTTGAGTGATCAAGCCTAGTCCCTGGTCCTGAAGCTAAATCTTCTTCAGAGATCATGAATCCAATATCGTTCACTGTAAGCTATCACTTCTGGCCCCCCAACTGTGAGGTAATTAATTTAACTTAAGACACTCGTTGTAGTAATTTGTCATGGCAGCCCAAGGAAACCAGTACAGTATTTTTCTGGTATGATAAAATGTTTTCATAGTATAGCCTTCAAGATTTACTACTATCTGTATGCTACTACATTCCCTTTACCAATTCAGTTCTTTGCTAAGTACTTATTGTATACTGAAGTAAAGTGAAGTCGCTCAGTTGTGTCTGACTCTTTGCGACCCCATGCACTGTAGCCTACCAGGCTCTATCCATGAGATTTTCCAGGCAAGAATACTGGAGTGGGTTGCCATTTCCTTCTCCAGAGGATCTTCCTGACCCAGGGATCGAACCTGGGTCTCCTGCATGGCAGGCAGACGCTTTACCGTTTGAGCCACCAGGGAAGCTCCTATTGTATACTAGGGCTGTGCTAATTCATGACAATCACTTTTATCTTTTGGTACCTGGGGAGTAGCTATCTTATTGATGTTAAATAACTTGGCCACATATAGCTCAATATAAAAAAAAAATTAAATGACACGATTAAAAAAATGGGCAAAACTGAGTGAACATTTTTTCCAAAGAGGAAATGCAGATGAACACTTGGAACATAAAAAGATGCTCAACATCACTAATCATCAGGGAAACACAAATTAAAACCACAACGAGGTATCACTTCACACCTGTCAGAATGGCTATCATGAAAAAGAACACAAATAACAAATGTTGACAAGGATGTAGACGAACGAGAACCCTTGAACACTGTTAGTGGGAATGTAAACTGATGCAGTCTCTTGTGGAAAACAATACGGAGGTTTCTCAGAAAACTAAAGAACTACATATGACCCAGCAATTCCACTTCTAGGTATATATCCAAAAAGCACCCCACTAACTAGAAAATACATGTGCATCCAACATTCGTAAGAGCATTATTTATAGAAAGCATTCTGGGTGTCCATCAGCAGATATATGCCATAAAAAAGAATGAAAATTTCCTGTTTGCAGCAACACAGATGGACTTGGCAATATGCTAAATGAAATAAGTCAGACAGAGAAAGACAAATGCTACATGCTGCTGCTGCTGCTAAGTCACTTCAGTCGTGTCCGACTCTGTTCGACCCCATAGACGGCAGCCCGCCAGGCTCGGCCGTCCCTGGGACTCTACAGGCAAGAACACTGGAGTGGGTTGCCATTTCCTTCTCCAATGTATGAAAGTGAAAAGTGAAAGTGAAATCACTGTCGTGTCCGACTCTTCATGACCCCACGGACTGCAGCCTACCAGGCTCCTCCGTCCGTGGGATTTGCCAGGCAAGAGTACTGGAGTTGGGTGCCAATGCCTTCTTTGAAATGCTATATGCTATCATTTATATGGGGCTTTCCTGATAGCTCAGCCAGTAAAGAATCCACCTGCATTGCAGGATACCTAGGTTCAATTCCTGGATGAGGAAGGTCTACTGGAGGAGGGATAGGCTACCCACTCGAGCGCTCTGTTCTGGAGAATTCCATGGAATGTATAGTACTGTACAATATTCTGGCCTAGAGAATTCCATGGACTGTATAACTTATATGTGGAATCAAAAAAGCAACAACAACAAACTCATGAATAAAACAAACAGTAATGTAGACTCACAGGAATAGAGAAGAAACCAGTTGTTACCAGTGGAGGGAATGTAGGAAGGAGGGGCAAGATAGGGGGTGGAGAGGGAAGGTTATCAGGGGATTACACAAAATCGTACGTGTGAAGCTTTTCTTGAAAACTGTAAATCACTGTAGAATTTTAAAAATCCCCCATCCAATCAAAACGACATCAACAAAAAGTCATGGAGGAAAATCCAGTTGTTACTTCCCACTTGAAACAATAAGATTGCATAAGTCACTGGAAGTTTCCTCCATGCTCATCAAAGCTCTGCTCTCCACTCCTGGGCACACTGAAGATCACACTTCTCTACCACCCTGCATGTGGATGGGGCCATGTGCCACCTCCTGCCCCAAGCACAGAAGGGCGGACACGTGATTTCCACGCACTCCCTTATGAAGCCCTATGTTGAGAAGGGTCCCTGAGTAACCACATGCTGGGGGAATTTCTGCCAACTCAGAAAAGACACAACATGAAGGAGAAATAAATTATAGTTTTGTTAAAACTCTGAAGCTGGAGGGTTGTTTTCTTGGGCAGAATAAATGTCACACTGAATAAGACAGAAAGATGCCATTATTTGAGTTCATAAGGCATTTCCAGCTTCTCCATCTTTCATTTCCACAGTTTAGAGCTGGAAGAAAACGTCTCCGGTCACCCTGGCACAAATAAGGCAGTGCTCCTGCATTTCACATCCTTTGAGATTTAGCCACTCATCCACAGTAATGGGTGATTACACACAGAGCTACACATCACACTGGTACATATTTACTTTTTGTTCGTTTCTTTAAGAAAAGTTTCAATTTATGTGCAACAGAAACAAGAAGAAACATTTTTTGTCACAGTTGAAAAAATACTATTGACAGTAAAAATGAACCTATCTGCTCAAAGCAGGGGTATCTCCTCTGGAGTAGACAAAGAGCATTAATCATGTAAATGGCTTCCTGATTTCCTTAGCAGAGTTAAAATGCACTAAAAGTATGACTGACCACAGAAAACAGAAGTCCCAAGAGACACCGGGTTTGGATTTTATTTCCTTTATGTGTGCCGTTTGCTTTCTATGCAATTGCGTATTTATGCAATTGGTTCCTAAAAGCTGCTCTAAGGTGGACACTTTTTTTTTTTTTAAAGCAAACTCTTTATTCATTCAATAGAAATTGTGCCTATACTTCAGACACTCTTATTTAAGGCGTCTTTCCCTCAATCATTTCATTCAACTTAATCTAATATAAAAGTTAGTTTCGAGGCTCTGGTAACTTTCATGTATGTTTGGTTTCAGGAAATAAAGTTTGCTTTCACTACCAAAATTCTATTTCTTAAACTAGAAATAATGTCTAAAGAATTAAATGTGGGCTTTAGGGCACTAGTGGTAGAGAATCTGCCTGCTAATGCAGGAGATAAAAGAGACATGGGTTCAGGAAGATCCCTGGATCAGGAAGATCCCCTGAAGGAGGGCGTGGCAACCCATTCCAATATTCTCGCCTGGAGAATCCCACGGGCAGAGGAGCCTGGCAGGCTGCAGTCCACAGGGTCGTAAAGACTTGGACATGACTGAAGAGACTTAGCACACACCCATGCATATTTAAATCCAACTTTATATAAGTTTCAGAACTCAATTATTGTGAGAATATGCATATATATTTATAACAAAGACCATCGTAAGTAACGTTTAGCTTTTAAATACAAACACACACACACACACACACACACACACACATATATATACTGGTAATACTAGAAAAGAATTTTCAAAACAATATTTTAAAAGCACAAATCCTACTAGCAAATGCATAGATNATGAAGCCCTATGTTGAGAAGGGTCCCTGAGTAACCACATGCTGGGGGAATTTCTGCCAACTCAGAAAAGACACAACATGAAGGAGAAATAAATTATAGTTTTGTTAAAACTCTGAAGCTGGAGGGTTGTTTTCTTGGGCAGAATAAATGTCACACTGAATAATACAGAAAGATGCCATTATTTGAGTTCATAAGGCATTTCCAGCTTCTCCATCTTTCATTTCCACAGTTTAGAGCTGGAAGAAAACGTCTCCGGTCACCCTGGCACAAATAAGGCAGTGCTCCTGCATTTCACATCCTTTGAGATTTATCCACTCATCCACAGTAATGGGTGATTACACACAGAGCTACACATCACACTGGTACATATTTACTTTTTGTTCGTTTCTTTAAGAAAAGTTTCAATTTATGTGCAACAGAAACAAGAAGAAACATTTTTTGTCACAGTTGAAAAAATACTATTGACAGTAAAAATGAACCTATCTGCTCAAAGCAGGGGTATCTCCTCTGGAGTAGACAAAGAGCATTAATCATGTAAATGGCTTCCTGATTTCCTTAGCAGAGTTAAAATGCACTAAAAGTATGACTGACCACAGAAAACAGAAGTCCCAAGAGACACCGGGTTTGGATTTTATTTCCTTTATGCGTGCCGTTTACTTTCTATGCAATTGCGTATTTATGCAATTGGTTCTTAAAAGCTGCTCTAAGGTGGACACTTTTTTTTTTTTAAGCAAACTCTTTATTCATTCAATAGAAATTGTGCCTATACTTCAGACACTCTTATTTAAGGCGTCTTTCCCTCAATCATTTCATTCAACTTAATCTAATATAAAAGTTAGTTTCGAGGCTCTGGTAACTTTCATGTATGTTTGGTTTCAGGAAATAAAGTTTGCTTTCACTACCAAAATTCTATTTCTTAAACTAGAAATAATGTCTAAAGAATTAAATGTGGGCTTTAGGGCACTAGTGGTAGAGAATCTGCCTGCTAATGCAGGAGATAAAAGAGACATGGGTTCAGGAAGATCCCTGGATCAGGAAGATCCCCTGAAGGAGGGCGTGGCAACCCATTCCAATATTCTCGCCTGGAGAATCCCACGGGCAGAGGAGCCTGGCAGGCTGCAGTCCACAGGGTCGTAAAGACTTGGACATGACTGAAGAGACTTAGCACACACCCATGCATATTTAAATCCAACTTTATATGTTTCAGAACTCAATTATTGTGAGAATATGCATATATATTTATAACAAAGACCATCATAAGTAACGTTTAGCTTTTAAATACAAACACACACACACACCCACACAAATATATATACTGGTAATACTAGAAAAGAATTTTCAAAACAATATTTTAAAAGCACAAATCCTACTAGCAAATGCATAGATACCTTGCACTTTACAACAGGCAATATTCTGATTTCTAGTTAAACTGTACAACAAAACTTTTGAGAGGTGCTATTTTCCCATTTTATAGAGAATGAAACTGAGCTGAAAAGTTCTTATGGAACTTGCTGGAAACCCCACAGTCAACAAACACTGAAGCCAGGATTATTATCCTGACCACCTTCTTCTAGGGACTACATTCTGAACTAACATTGTATTCACACACTTGGCACAAAAATTGAACTCCTACGCAATTAAAGCCATAAGCTCCAGAAACTAAGGTGAAAAAACAAGCCACATCTTGGGAGAAGATTTTACAGTGCATACAGTTTACAAAGGGTTATCTTCCAGAACATTATAAGTAACTCCTACAAATCAATGAGAAAGAGATTAAGAGGTCAAGTAGAAAAGAGGTCAACTAATAGATGTAAAATTGATGAAGAGCAGAAAAACCAAGAATGCATACATTAAAAGAGACTCAATTCTATCAAAAGTTAAAAGAATAGAAATTGACAGATACCTCTTTAATCCTCCACAGTCTATAAAACTACTAGAAAGTCTGACTGCACTAAATGTTGAAGAGGAGATGAAGAAATCTTAACTCTCATACACTGTATGTGGGACAGCAAACTAGTGAGACACTTGGGTGAGTTGTGAGTCAATATCTGATCATGTTTTATGTGCAAATACCCAATCATCCAGGCTTCCCTGGTAGATCAGTGGTAAGGAATCCACCTGCCAATGTGGGAGAGGTGAGTTCCATCCCTGGGTCAGGAAGACACCCTAGCAGAGGAAATNTGACTGCACTAAATGTTGAAGAGGAGATGAAGAAATCTTAACTCTCATACACTGTATGTGGGACAGCAAACTAGTGAGACATTTGCGTGAGTTCTGAGTCAATATCTGATCATGTTTTATGTGCAAATACCCAATCATCCAGGCTTCCCTGGTAGATCAGTGGTAAGGAACCCACCTGCCAATGTGGGAGAGGTGAGTTCCATCCCTGGGTCAGGAAGACACCCTGGAAGAGGAAATGGCATCCCACTCCAGTATTCGTGCCTGGGAAATCCCATGGAAGGAGAAGCCTAGAGAGCTACAGTCCATGGGTTCTGAAAGACTCAGGCATGACTTAATGACTAAACAACAATCCCGTCATCCAGCACTTTTCCTTCTAGGTAGAGTCTTCAGGGAAACCTGTGCACCTGTGCCCAGCAGACTTACACAGACTGTTCCTGCCTATATGCTGGAGTAGCAGAACAAACGGAACAACCTCAGGGAACAGTAGGGAAGCAGACAAACTCTGTTCCCTAACAGTAGGATTCCACATCATACATGACATCACATGGAAAAACACCATTTGGCAGCCAAAGCAAATTAGCCCAACATGTAATGTACATAAAGTGAAAGGGTCAGCTGCTTAGTCATGTCTGACTCCTTGCGACTCCACGGACTGTAGCCTTCCCTTGTTCCAGGGGAATCTTCCCAACCCAGGAATCAAAGCAAGGTCTCCCACATTGGAGGCGGATTCTTTACCAGCTGAGCCACAAGGGAAGCCCAAGAATACTGGAGGAGTAGCCTATCCCTTCTCCAATGGATCTTCCCCACCCAGGAATAGAACTGGGGTCTCCTGCATTGCAGGTGGATTCTTTACTAACTGAGCTAGGAGGGAAGCCCATAGTCTGCTAGGCTCCTCTTGTTTATGGGATTTCCCAGGCAAGAATACTGGAGTGGGTTGCCATTCCTTTCTCCAGCAGATCCTCCCAACACAGGGATCGAATCTGGGTCTCTTGCATTGCAGACAGATTCTTTAACATCCAAGGTACCAGGGAAGTCCCGTGCATACATGGGTGAGGCTCAAAAGCAAAACACAGAGTGGAAAACATAAACTGCAGGTAAGACATGCACTTCAGGACTCCGATTATGAAAAAACTTTAAGACACTGACTAAATAATATTGCATATAAATACAAACACACACATGTATGTGTAAGAGGGAGAGAGACCATGCAAAGACAGAGTAAAAAGATGCACCCAAGCTCACGATGGTAAGAGCAGAGGAAAGGAAGTCTGAGCAGGGACAGGAAGGGAATCTCNATAAATACAAACACACACATGTATGTGTAAGAGGGAGAGAGACCATGCAAAGACAGAGTAAAGAGATGTGCCTAAGCTCACGATGGTAAGAGCAGAGGAAAGGAAGTCTGAGCAGGGACAGAAAGGGAATCTCACTTTCATCTCAAATGTTCAAGGCTGTGAAAAATGGGGGGGGGGGGAAGGTTAACACGAATTTAAGAATATCTTTGATACTTGAAACTGGGAAATCACAATTCTTACATTAGAAACATGTTCCGTTAAATATTTTCATAAATCTTTGTGACTCAGTTCTACATCATATTCTCATCATTGTCAGAATCACTCAGAGTTGAAACTCAAATGATGTGAGACAATTCTGAAGTCTGTAAATGTAAATAATTGAGGGAAGTAATGGCTTCGAATATAATGAGTTTTTTCTCTATTTTGCACATGAGAAATATGACAGTATTACTTTTACTTACTATTACTTTTGCTCAAGTTTGACACAGTTTGNGAATAATTTTTTTGTATAATTCGATCAAAAATTCCCTCTGCCCCAAACTGCTGTGTAACACTGGAAGCTCAGTTTGGTGCTCTGTGACAACCTAGAGGGGTTGGGCGGGGTGGGAGGTGGGAGGGAGGTTCAGGAGGGAAGGGACATGTGTATCCCTATGGCAGATTCGCGTTGTTGCCTGGCAGAAACCAATACAACGTTGTAAAGCAATTATTCTTCAATTAAAACTAATTTAAGAAGATTCCCTGTGCCCAAGAGGAAAGTGGAAGAAATCACATCCACTCTATAACGTAAGTCTCCTCCCCTGTGCTGAGATTACATTATCAGGACCAGCTTCATGTGTCTGAGACCTGTGCAGCTGTAGTTGGCCTCACGCTCAGAGGACCCCAGGCTTGATTTAACTCTCTACCGCTGACATCTTGGAACTGCCAATAATCTGTCTTTGAATGTGCATCTTGCGAGTGAAATCCAATAGAACANGCTGAGATTACATTATCAGGACCAGCTTCATGTGTCTGAGACCTGTGCAGCTGTAGTTGGCCTCACGCTCAGAGGACCCCAGGCTTGATTTAACTCTCTACCGCTGACATCTTGGAACTGCCAATAATCTGTCTTTGAATGTGCATCTTGCGAGTGAAATCCAATAGAACAACGAAACACACACATGAGAGGAGTCTTGTATTTCCTGCTGCCTCCTTCACACACTGCGTTTGTAGTATGTGAATACTGCGGTCTGGCCCTCCTGGGCTCACGGTAGGCTGTGGAAGACCGAAGGCAAGCACAAAGTAAATGCCTTACATGTATAAATGAGTCAGCGAGAGTGCTGACAGCCNCAACGAAACACACACATGAGAGGAGTCTTGTATTTCCTGCTGCCTCCTTCACACACTGCGTTTGTAGTATGTGAATACTGCTGTCTGGCCCTCCTGGGCTCACGGTAGGCTGTGGAAGACCGAAGACAAGTACAAAGTAAATGCCTTACACGTATAAATGAGTCAGCGAGAGTGCTGACAGCCCCCTGCTCCCTCTGCACCAGAACTTGCTTTGTCAAGAAGGCAATGATGTTTTAGGAAGTACGATGATCAAGGAAACTCATCACAGAGGAACCCTTTTTTACTTATGTTATTCACCCAAGGCTAACCAACTATTTATGTTGAAAACGATGACCTAAAAAGAAAGGGAAGTTATGCCAACCCACAGTTCTATTTCTTTCCAGCCCTTCCTCAGTCTTTAGTTAAAAGAACATTGGTAGAATATACACAAATTGAGAAGTGAGACAATGACAGCCGATGCCGGAGTCCACCTCCAGCAGCCAGGGATTCAACTTGAAAAGATGGACGGCGTCGGCGATGATGTAGCTCCGTACTATGAGTCAGAAGTTGAGGTAGATTTGTGCAGTGTTTCCACTGTTTTGGTAAGAATGAAATACATATGTATGTAGAGACCATAAAATATGAACTGTGTAATTTCTGTGATTCTGAATACAAGTTAAATGTGTTTATATTGACATTTGCAATGATTCTGTGGTTGCACAATACACAGATAAATGGTAAAGTCCATGCAAAGAATTTGAAATTTTAGTTTTTCTTTATTTAGAATGACAGTAAATAATAAATAAAAAACATGAAGACAAGTCAAGAGAGACCATGGAAGAAAGAAAAAGGCTTGAGCATCTCTTTAGTACTTTAAATGGTATTTCCATTCCTGCTTTTTGGACAAAAAGCTTGAAACGTTCATTTGGCACTGGGCATTGCAGATTACACAGCCAGCTCCAACCATGAGCTATCTCAGCTTGCTGTTGTGGGATTAAATGTCAATGTATGTGAAAGTCCCAAGCACAAAAAGAATATCAACCAGTTACCTCTGGAGAGCTCAGATGGTAAAGAATCCACCTGCAATACAGGAGACCCAGGTTCAATCCCTGGGTTGGGAAGGTCTTCTGAAGAAGGGAAAGACAACCCATTCCAGTGTCTTTTTTATTTAAATAAACCTTAAAAGACTTCAATGTGAAATACAAAAGATAGGAATACATTTTAAATGTGTATAGATTCATGGTAATACTTTGCAAATAATTGATTTTATTTTGGGTTCTGCTTGTCTAAACACTAAGGATTTGTCTTCCAGGTTTTTCATTCACAGTATTTTATACTTTATTTTTCCCTTGTTGACTTTTCTCCTCCTTTGGCATTGCACAGTCTTTTTTTTTCCCCACTAGTATTTATTCCTCCATAAGAGAGGCATCAGATTTCAGATACGAAGAGGCATATTTGTACCTATGCTGTGTACTGCTGTGTGCTTTCGGCATATTGTCACATTCTTGCCTAGAGAATACCATGGACAGAGGAGCCTGGCGGGCTACAATCTGAGGGGTTGCAAAGAGTCAGACACCACTGAGTGGCTTTCACACTCGTTTCCCGCTCCACCCAACAGCCTCTCTCCTACTGTTCATTCCTGTCGNAGTCTTTTTTTTTTTCCCCACTAGTATTTCTTCCTCCATAAGAGAGGCATCGGATTTCAGATACTAAGAGGCATATTTGTACCTATGCTTTGTACTGCTGTGTGCTTTCGGCATATTGTCACATTCTTGCCTAGAGAATACCATGGACAGAGGAGCCTGGCGAGCTACAATCTGAGGGGTTGCAAAGAGTCGGACACCACTGAGTGGCTTTCACACTCGTTTCCCGCTCCACCCAACAGCCTCTCTCCTACTGTTCATTCCTGTCGCCTTTTCTTGCTCCAATCAATTACTCTCTATGTCACTGAAATCAACATCCTAAAGCAGAAACTAGATTATGGCAATGCCTCATTCCAAAGTCTTCTATGATTGCCCACTATCTGTGAGATCAAACCCCAAGCTACTTTGCAGAGCACGCGATGCCTGCAAGGACCCCCGACCCGTCTTGAGGAGCTAGCCTCAGCTGACTGCTTTAGATATCCAGGCTGATCTAGGTTCTGCATCCTTAGAGACCCCAGAGCACATAGACCACTTATCAAAACATGCTTTGGTGATCTGTTTTTACATTTGTCTTTGCCAGACTGTCAGCTCCTCATCTATTTCATTCTCATCTCATCTGTATAATATTCTCATCTCTGTATTTCTGAATAGGAAGTTCTGGGACCAGCACTCGTTAAAATTGGTTCACAATTGGAGATCAGCACAATTAGTAAAAGCAGGATGTTCACTTCATATTCTAAGTGTGCCCTTTATTTCCCTGAATTTTGTCTTCCTTCAAATTGCACTGTGAAAAACAGGAACTCTACCACTTTTGTTATACTTCTGTCATAAAGCATTGCTGCAATAAGTAAGTAATTTACTGAGTGGATGTTGTGACTTGTACAACCTCAACTGGAATAAAAACATTCACTAATCAGCTGCTAAGGTATCAGTGGCCCCACATAGAAAATAAACCACATATTATCAAATGCTGCACCGTGACAAATCCTCTTATAGAAACAACAAATATTTATTATATTTTATATACCTAAATTTACATATAACCTTTTTTTTTTTCATTAAACTCAGTATATATCTTGATTCAAAAAAGTCACAGTGGGCAAAATGTTTCCCCTTTGAGGTAGAGGATCATTGGAAAAGACCCTGATGCTGGGAAAGATTAAAGGCAGGAGGAAAAGGGGCCAACAGAGGATGAGATGGTTGGATGGCATCACTGACTCAATGGACATGAGTTTGAACAAACTCTGGGAGATAGTGAAGGACAGAGAAGCCTGGTGTGCTGCAGTCCATGGGGTCGCAGAGAGTTGAACATAACTGGGTGACTGAGGAACAATAATGGGGGAGGGGGTCAAGGTGATGTCCCCACACATGAGGAAAACGCATCCTTTCCCAGACGTACTACTTTTTTATGCCACTCTATAACAATCTCTCTTTTTTAAAAATGGTTAGATTCCACTTATCCTACAGACTTGAACAAACTAATTTTCCTCTCCCTAATTAAGCCCATTGCCATATTTCATTCACTCAAGCTTCTTATTAAATGAAACATTATTTTCACTTATAAATGTTCCATGATGTGTTCCTAGTGGTTGCTAATTGGGGACAATTATATGAAGATCAATCAGAACTCATCAGTGGCCACTGTCATTAGCACATCCCTGTTCTGCTTCGGATGCCTCCATGTTGAAGGCAATAGGGCAAATCAGGACCCCAGAGGGAGCCTTGATGCAGCAGCTCAGGAAATTCACAGGCAATGAGGGCATCCTTCATTTTTAATTTGTTGGTTTATCCTGGCTGGAGGGGAACTGACAAAATCTTCATCACCTAATGTGCTTAATGGTCTACATGAAATGAGTTGGTGGTGTTGGTTTAGTTATTATTGAGCCCATTTCCAACTCATACAAACTCCCAATAAATTACCCTAATGAGTCCTTCTCATAGAACACGTACCATGGAAATTAGACCTCAGTATTTTGTATAGATTAAAGGCANGAGTTGGTGGTGTTGGTTTAGTTATTATTGAGCCCATTTCCAACTCATACAAACTCCCAATAAATTACCCTAATGAGTCCTTCTCATAGAACACGTACCATGGAAATTAGACCTCAGTATTTTGTATGGATTAAAGGCACCGGAAAAGTGAGACGGAGTCTGCAGGAAGTCAGTTATCACACCTCTCAAAGTGTAGGTCATTATCAATCCAGGGAGCTTCCATGGTGGCTCAGATGGTAAATAACCCGCCTGCAATGCGGGAGACCTGGGTTTGATCCCTGGGGTGGGAAGGTCCCCTAGGGAAGAAAATGGCTACCTACTCCAGTATTCTGGCCTGGAGAATCCCATGGCCTGAGGTCCAAGGGGTCACAAAGAGTCAGACACGACTGAGCGATTGTCAGTTCCTTCCTTCCAACCTAGGAGAAAACACTGCTCCCACTGGAGGAAGGAGTATCCTCACTTTCTTTTCTTGTTGAATGAGATGTCTAGGAGAAGGAACATAATTTTTGTTTCACTTTACTTGTTATTGGTGGGGTTGAACTGCATTTCTACTACTGGAAAGTAGAAAAACATTTATTTTACTGTTATGAGTTAATATTAAAAGTATATATATATACATACATGAAAGGGAAGAAAATGTTGGAATAGAGCATAAAATAGAATAAATTGATTCCTCCAGAGTCAGGGAAGATATTCTTCTCTTGCTTTATTGTATAAGTGGTTAACGGTTTAAAAATAATACCTAGAGGTGTTATGCTAAATTAAATAAGTCAGATAAAGACAAATACTGTATGATTTCACTTATATGTGAAATCTACAAAACAAATGAAAACACATAACTGAACAGAAATGAAGTCATCGATACAGAGAACACACAGAACACTGCCTGAGGGGAGGGCGGTGGGGAAGGAGAGAGACGATAAGGGAGAACGAGAGGTACAAACTTTCAGTTATAAGACAACTGAGTCACACAGTGCCAGTATAGTCAATCATCATGAAATATTTCTGTGTAGCGGCAGAGAGTAATGAGACTTATTGTGGAGACCGTTTTGAAATGTATATGTCAAATCCCTATGTTGCATACCAGGAAGAAGCAATGTGCTGTTACTCAAACATACTCCAGAAACAAACCAGCAAACTCATAGAAAAAGAGACAGGATTTGTGGTTATCAGAGGCAGTAGTGTGGGAATGTATGAAGAATGTGAGAGCTGGACCATAAAGAAGACTGAGCATTGAAGAACTGATGCATTTCAACTGTGGTGTTGGAGAAGACTCTTGAGAGTCCCTTGCACAGCAAGGGGATCCAACCAGTCCATCCTAAAGGGAATCAATCCTGAATATTCATAGGAAGGACTGATGCTGAAGCTGAAAGTCCAATACTTTGGCCACCTGATATGAAGAACTGACTCATTAGAAAAAACCCTGATGCTGGGAAAGATTGAAGGCAGGAGGAGGAGTGGACGACAGGGGATGAGATGGTTGGATGGCATCACTGACTCAGTGGATGAGTATGAGCAAACTCTGGGCGATAGTGAATGGCAGGAAGTCTGGCATGCTGCAGTCCACGGGGTCACAAAGAGTCAAGATGTGACTAAGCGACTGAACAACAGTGTGGGGAAGGGAACTGGTATGAAGGTGGTCAAAAGGTACAAACCTGCAGTTAAAAGATAATGAAGGATGTAAGGTATAATATGATAAACATAATTACAAATCAGCACAACATTTAAAGCAATTTTCCAATAAGTACAAACTAGAAAAAAAAATCAAAGAGCTATATGATATAGCTGTTGTCAAGGCAGTAAAACCTAAGAAGGTTTAGTAAAACCTTAAAGGTTTTTTCCTTTTACGAGGAAAAAAAAAGGTTTTTTGTTTTTTTTTTTTTACTATTTTCTTAATTTTGCATCTAGATGAGATGATAGATATTCACCATATATATATAGTTGTTTAGTCACTAAGTCATATCCAACTCTTTTGCGACCCTAAAACTGTAGTCCACCAACCTCTTCTTCTGTCTATGGGATTTTGCAAGCAAGAACACTGGAGTGGGTTGGCATTTCCTTGTGCAGGGGATTTTCCCACCCTGGGATCGAATCCGTGTCTTCTGCCTCTCCTGAACTGCAGGCGGGTTCTTAACCACTGAAGCCATCAGGGAAGCCCAGCCAGTTAAACTAGACACACTTATGTCAGGAATGTGAGGGATAAAGTTAGCCGCAAATTCTTGCCGCTGCATGACTTTTCCTCTCCCCCTCCCCTTGAATCTGAACTGGTCATGACTTGCTTGCTGCTGCTGCTGCTAAGTCACTTCAGTCGTGTCCGACTCTGTGACCCCATAGACGGCAGCCCACCAGGCTCCCCCGTCCCTGGGATTCTCCAGGCAAGAACACTGGAGTGGGCTGCTTAGACCGCTGAAATGCAGCCAAAGTCATAACTGTACCCTTGTAAGTTCTTAGGGCTGGGCCTTCAGAGATATACAGTTGTAGATCCCTTCATGACAGAATGCTGCTTTTGGAAGCAAGACGTTGTATGAGAGGTCTGACTACATCATGACAGCCACGTTGCGAGGAAGCCCAGGCTAGCCACGTAACAAGAGAGGGGGCACGTGGAGGCCCTTCCTGACCTTCCTTTTGTGCCCAGCCTCACTTAATGGTCACATACAAGAGAACTACCCAGATGTACCTTGCCTGGATTCTTCATCCACAGGATCTTGAGCAAGTAAAACAGGGTTTGTTGTTAAAGCCACCAGGGTTTGAGCTGGTTTATTAAAAATTACTGATCATAAAAACACGGGTATAGCCCAGAACATAGAAGTCCTTGGAAGCCGACAGTAGTAAAGGAAATGGAACTAATGCCTGACTTTGAAATTTTCAAGGGAAAATGTATTTCTGTGTTGCTTTATTTTTTTTTAATCTGTTAAACATTGTATTTTTTATTGGAGTATAATTGCTTTACAATGACCATTGTTTCTCAGCCTTCAGGCTAAGATAAAAAAAATAGTATGAGAGCTTCCCTGGTGGCTCATTGGTAAAGAATCTTCCTGCCAGTTCAGGAGACAAGGGTTCAATCCCTGGATTGGGAAGATCACTTGGAGAAGGAAATGGCAATCTGCTCTAGTATCCTTTCATGAAAATTCCCCAGAGGAGCCTGGAGGGCTACAGTTCATGGGTCCCAAAAGAGTCAGATGTGACTGAGCGACTGAGCACACAGTTGCTTGACTGTCACGTTAGTTCCTGCTACACAACAAAGAGAGTCAGCTACGTGTATACATATACGGCCCCCCTCTTGAGCTCCACCCCCATGCCACCCCCTGCATTTCGTTTTGAAGAGAAAAATACTTGCAGAAATAGAGGCTTAAACATGAACTACCCGCTTCACTGTATCCTGAGTAAATGAAACATCTACTTTATTTAAATTTACAATGAATTCAAGGGAACACACATGAGATTTGCTCAACACAATATGCTTCTGGGGTTGAGATTTTTAAAAATGTAAAATACTTAAGGCCTGTTACACTAAGTAAAAATACTGTTTGAAATGGAAATGATGTATAAAATTATAATTGGATAGCGGATAATACTGAAAGTATTATAACAGCATACACTGGCATAGACCCACATAGACTAGAGAAAACAAAAGAGAAGTGAAATTCACCAGGGAAACTATATGGACAGAAGTGTGTTTTGAGCCTGATCTTTAAAAAAAAAAAAAAAAAAANNNCTAGTATTATAACTTAGCATACACTGGCATAGAACCACATAGACTAGAGAAAACAAAAGAGAAGTGAAATTCACCAGGGAAACTATATGGACAGAAGTGTGTTTTGAGCCTGATCTTTAAAAAAAAAAAAAAAAAAAAACACGAGGATAAATTGGACAGTAGAATCGAGGGGAATGCCAAGAGAATATCGACATAGCAGATTTCTAATATGAACTAAAGATGAAAGAAAAATAAAAATCAATAACTTATTTAAGTCAGTTTAACATTTCTAGACACCACTTTAGCTCAGCTGTGCAGAATGTAATTCAGCCCGGGAACTATTTCTGCTAATGTATTGCGGTGGCGAAAGACAAGGGTGAAAGGGGAAGAGTGGTCATTTCAAAGGAACACTGATATTTAGGCTCTACTGGAAGGAGAAAGAGTATGAGCGAATAAGCCAAATGAAACGAAAAGCAAAAGCAAGACACAAAACCTCTCCCAAACCAAAACCCCACCAACCAACAAATAAACAAATAAAAATCATGCAAAGGAGAAACTACTGCAGGGGCACCTTGCTTTGAACTAATTACTATGTCTGTGTGTATATTTTGCAACAGTAAGCATTTTAATAATTCAGGTGTCCTGGAAAGAAGGGGATTAAAATTAGCTTTGTAATGAAATTTAAGAGGGAAAACTGCTCTTAAAATGAGAGAGAAAGTGGATGTGAATTTTCTCCACATGAAGTTTTTCGTGGTTTTCAGATGACCGTGTGTGCCTGTGTGCTCACTGAGTCCTGTCTGACCCTTTGCCTCAGAGACTGTAGTCCACCAGGCTCCTCTGTCTACGGGATTTCCCAGCAAGAATTCTCACTGGGGTGCCATTCCCCACTCCAAGGGAGCTTCCAGACCCACGGACTGAAACCACATCTCCTGTGCCTCCTGCATTCGCAGGTAGATTCTTTACCACTGAGCTGCCTGGAAAGCAGCAAATACCTAGCAGTAAATTTATTATTGGTAAATTGCTGCTGTCATTCAGTCGTGTCTGACTCTTTGCAACCCCATGGACTGCAGCACACCAGGCTGTCTCTATCTGCCAGAGCTTACTCAAACTCATGTCATTGAGTCAGTGATGCCATTCAATCATCATGCCCTCTGTTGTCCTCTTCTCCTCCTGCCTTCAACCTTTCCCAGCATCAGGGTCTTTTTTAATGAGTCGGCTCTACACATCAGGTGGCCAAAGTATTGGAGCCTCAATTTTGGCATCAGTCTTTGCAATAAATATTCAGGATTGATTTCTTTTAGAATTGACTGGTTGGATCTCATGCAGATCAAGGGACTCTCAAGAGTCTTCTCCAACACCACAGTTCAAGAGCATCAATTCTTTGGCACTCAGCCTTCTTGATGGTTCAACTCTCACATACATACATAACTACTGGAAAATACCTCTTCCAAAATTATCTATAGGAAAATTTAGAAATACTTAATATTCTTGGTCTTTTCATACTGTTCATGGGGTACTCAAGGCAAGAATACTGAAGTGGTTTGCTATTCCCTTCTCCATTGGATCACGTCTTGTCAGAACTTTTCACCATAACCCACCCATCTTGGGTAGCCCTACACTGCATGGCTCATAGTTTCATTGAGTTAGACATCGGAAAACACCCAGATGCTGGGAAAGATTGAAGGCAGGAGGAGAAAGGGAGACAGAGGATGAGATGGTTGGATGCTGTCACCAACTCAATGGACATGAGTTTGAGCAAACTCTGGGAGTTAGTGTTGGGCAGGGAAGCCTGGTGTGCTGCAGTCCATGGGGCCTCAAAGAGTCAGATGTGACTGAACTGAACTGAATACTCTTGGTCACAAGGGAGAGGCAAATTAAAACCAGAATGAAATACTGCTTCTTATCTACTCAAATGGCTATGTTTAAAATACTGTTTAAAATACAACTACCAAACGTTGGCAAGGTTGTGAAGCAACTGAAACACTGATATATTTTTGTGGAAGTGTAAGACTCTGCAGTCACTGTGGGGAAAGGTGAGCAGGTGCAGCTTCTTACAAACCTATACACACACCTACTCAATGGTCCAGAAATTCAAAACCCAGGTATTTTCCTAAGGAAAATAAAAGAAAACACACACACACACATAAGAAGACTTGTACGAGAATGTTCTTGGCAGCTTTGTTTATAGTAGCCTNGAAAGGTGAGCAGGTGCAGCTTCTTATAAACCTATACACACACCTACTCAATGGTCCAGAAATTCAAAACCCAGGTATTTTCCTAAGGAAAATAAAACACACACACACACATAAGAAGACTTGTACGAGAATGTTCTTGGCAGCTTTGTTTACAGTAGGCCCTAAATGGAAAAAGTCCAGAGGCTCAACAATAGGAGAATAGATACAAATATCTGTGGTTCATTCATACAATAGGATGTTGCTAAGTAATGAAAAGGAAAGAACTGGTGGTACCTACAACAGCAAGGAGGAATCCCAAAGTTTCATGCTTAATAAAAGAAGATTCAGGGAAAATAACACATGTTTTTTGCCTTACTGAATATGAAACTCTTGAGAGGCAAAGCTAACTAATGGCAGGAAGACACACACACCCCTAAGGTTTTCTTTGAGAGAGCAGGATGGAGATATACAGTTTTACGGGGACGTGGCATAAACTAACTTCCTGGGGTGATGCCAATGTCTACATTTTAACAGAGATTTGGTTGCATACCTGTGTTGTTTACTAAAACTTGATGAATAGGACACTTAAAATTTGTGCATTTCCTTGCATATAAATTGCGCTTCAAAGGAAAAATAGGAACTGGAAAAGAATATTAAATTCTAGTTATTGACATGCTTGAGGTATTTTGGGGGAAGTGTACTTATGAAAGTGATTCTAATGAAATGCATAATAAGCAAATAACATTTGTTATACAGAAAATAGCATCTGAATAGAGAAATGGATAGATGAATACATATGTGATAAATCAAATACATTAAACTGTTAGAGGTAGGATGTAGGTAGTGGGTTTATGAATGTTCTATGTAAAGTCTTTTTAAAAATCTTTTGATATCTTCCATAATTAAACATTAGAAAATAATTGAGAAAAGAAGGAATCCCATATTCTTGGCTCCAACATGTTGTGTAGTACACCTAAACAGCAAAAGCAAATTCCCCAAGTAAAGGGCATATCCAATCTAAGCTAATGGATAAGTGTCTAATAAATATAATATGCACAACTATAACATAAATCAATTATTGACAATTTGCTTGAGATGGTTTTTCTCCAGTATGAATCCAAAAAAATATTCTAGTTTACTGCAGAAATAACTGAGCTATTTAGTATTATGAGAGGAATGTCTTTTTTGGGTGATGTTCTATTTAGGGGTCGGGGCAGATGTTTTAGGCTCCAAGGGCCCTAAGGTCTATCTCATGGTTACTGGACTGTTGTGTTGTAGAGGCCATCATAGAAAACACCTCAATAAATGGGTGAGGCTGATCTCCCATACACTATTTACAGAAACAGGCAACAGGCTATATTTTGTCCTTGGGCTGTTACTTGCCAATTCCTGTTGTATTGGGTTGGACAAAAAGTTATTTCAGTTTTTTCTGTTATACCTTATAGAAAAACCCAAACAAACTTATTGGTCAACCCAATATTTGAAGAATATTCATAGCTGAATTATTCTGCAACCTTGCATCTCAGATTTTACACTGTTTATAATGTAAATACTGGTTTCAGAGAGTACATTCAACTAGTCAACCTTATTTTTTCAACTCTCCCAATTCAAAAAGGTTTTCCAAGTGGCTCAGTGGTAAGAATCTGCCTGCCAAAGCTGAAGATGCAAGAGACACAGATTCAATCCCTAGGTCAGGAAATGGCAAATGACTCTAGTATTCTTGCCTGGAAAGTTCCATGGACAAAGGAGCCTGGCAGACCACAATCCACGGGGCCATAAAGAGTCAGACACGACTGAGCAACTGAGCGCAATGAATAATTCAGACTACTTTAGGAACATAGTTCTATTGTCCGCTTAGTTTTTCTTCTTCAGGATTCTCTTCTGGTTGGGTCTGCTTGGGGCCCAGGGCTCGCTTTCTAATTCATTGGGTGTCAAATGTTCACATGTCCTGGTGCCTGCTGCTGCTGCTGCTAAGTCACTTGAGTCGTATCCAACTCTGTGCAACCCCATAGACGGCAGCCCACCCAGCTCTCCTGTCTCTGGGATTCTCCAGGCAAGAACACTGGAGTGGGTTGCCATTTCCTTCTCCAATGCATGAAAGTGAAAAGTGAAAGTGAAGCCGTTCAGTCGCGTCTGACTCTTAGCGACCCCATAGACTACAGCCTACCAAGCTCCTCCGTCCATGGGATTTTCCAGGCAAGAGTACTGGAGTGGGTTGCCACTGCCTTCTCCACCTGGTGCTTGAGTGTTAACTAATGAGAGTTTTATTATTCATTAAAGGATGAAGCTAAAATAATAGTATTGGATATAAGTAGGAGGCATTGAGAGTAGGAGAAAGAAGACATGGCTGGACAGACTAAGGGCTTTCAAATGACTTGTCTGTGCAGGAAAAGCAGACTCATTCCCTTCACTGAACTCTAGTTGGTGCTGGAGAGTGGGGAGAACCAACTTCTAGCTCCTGCCCTTCAGGAACTAGCACTGTTGGTTACCTTCTGGGAATAGGGCAATGGACAGCAGGTGACTAGAAGAAAAACATCATCCATTAAAGAAACCTTCCTCCAACTACAGCCTTCTGATAGGAGTTTTACATTGGAGATAGAGTAAGCTCACCATCCATGGAAGTAATCAAGAAGCAAATTACCCCCAGTTAGACCCCCATGCTTATTAGAGCAATGGTTCAATTAGAAGGACTAAATCCAGAATTGGATGCAGAGTCATAATTTAAAAATTTAATTTATTACTGGAAAAGAAAATACCAGATATTACAGATTATGTTAGTAACGGGAACTTGCTATTCATTGTGCACTATATTTGAAGATAGTTTTACCTTTACCAACTTTTTCTTATCTAGAATTCAGCAAACTGCAAAGGCGTTCATTAAATTATTTATGTTTGACTGATTTATTAAAAAAGAATGAAATATTTGTAAACTACCGGCCCCTTTATCTCAAATTAGGAGTTAAAATTAGCTATGTTACTTGGAAAAGGGAACTTAATAAAATTTTACCCATTTTTTTGCTGATGTTTTCAAAATGACACAAATGACTGACTACTTTCAAGCTCTCTTAGTTC
Organism: Raphicerus campestris; assembly: GCA_006410735.1. NCBI lineage: Eukaryota > Metazoa > Chordata > Mammalia > Artiodactyla > Bovidae > Raphicerus > Raphicerus campestris. The sequence goes on along the minus strand of SJYW01021103.1, from coordinate 106,252 downwards.
CCTGCTATTGATTCCCTTATAAATTGAAAGATGAAAGTAATGGAAATTAAATAACATCTCAATTAATTGATATTGTATTTTGTTAGTTTATTAGTCATGCCTTAAAATTTTAACTCACAAACGAAAATGATGGGTATCTAAAAATATGGGCTAGCTTATTATACTAAACCTACCCATGTTTGAAGCCATACGTTTTCCTAACATTTTGAAATAAACTCACCATTTGCAAAAAAATGTATAGGAGTATCAACTGGAAACTCTGAAGCACTCTGAAAACTCAATAATGTACTTGTCAATATAGACAAGTGCAAAATTTACTAAATTATTACTATGTATTTTAGCCTTTTTAAGACTGAGCCAATTAAACTGCTTCCTATGGCTTCTCTGGTGGCTTAGATGGTAAAGAATCTGCCTGCAATGTGGGAGACGTGAGTCCAGACCCTGGGTCAGGAAGATCCCCTGGAGAAAGACATGGCAACCCACTCCAGTATTCTTGCCTGGAGGATCCCATGGATAGAGGAGCCTGATGGGCTACAGTCCATGGAGTCGCAAAGAGTTGGACACGACTGAGCAACTAAAACTTTCACTTTTTTCACTATTTGTTTTATTGAACGTTGAGTTTGAGTAGCCCTCTACATTCATGATTGTTTGTTTGTTTAATCATTAAGTCCTGCCCCACTCTTCTTGCAATCCCATGGACTATAGCCCACTGGGCTCCTCAGCCCATGGGACTTCCCAGGCAAGAATACTGGAGTGGATCACCATTTTCTTCTTCAGAGGATCTTCCCATACCAAGGATTGAACCCAAGTCTCTTGCATTGCAGGCAGATTCTTCACCACTGAGCCATCAGGGAGACCCCCTGCAGTCATGATAGCAGTTCTTGATTCCTTGTACAAGAAATCAGGTTAGACTTAGAGATTCACGCCTTTCTTCTGAGACAGTATTTTCCAAAGAGGTGACATGGATTCAGATCTAGCATCCTCTTAACATGCCTCATCTGTGCCCATTAGTGGGCCCATCTCTGGAGGGCACATATATAATAAACAGCACTCCTTCTCTTAAGATGCTCAGAAATCAGCAGAGAGAACAGGCTTGTGTTGGGACCAAGCTTCGGATATGGTGGCATTAGAAGCACAGTGTTGGAAAGGGTTTGGTGTGAAGGAGAAAAATGCAAAAATGTCCAAGAAGAGATGGAATGGGAGATGGATTTTATAGCTGATTGGGGAATTTTGGATGAACAAATAGTGGGAGTGTGATTACAGCTGGGACTGAGTGCATGAAGGAAAGAGAATGTTGGGATAAATAAATCCTTAAAGGGCCAGACAATATCCTGGTGTGCCTGAAGCAAAGAAAGAAGATGCCTTTAAGAAGGGGCAAAAGGGGTAGCAGACAATGCTACCAGATGATACACTGGAAATAATTTGTGACAAACCCTAAATGGAATATTTGGCATTTATTCTGGAAGGTTTCTGAGCAATAAAATGAGCCAGATTCACGGATTAAAGAAGTCCGTGGGAAGAGTTTCGCACAATCAACTTCACATGAGCATCACCAGCTTACAGGAGTCTAGGCCATGTCTGAGGCACTAGACCTCAAAATTGGTACCTGTGTGGTTCACTGCAGGTTCAGTACAAGCTGTTCTGCTCTATCTCAAATTAGCAGCCTCAGGGTATGTGTGCAGTGTATATGGCAACATGAGGGAAGACACTGTGGTCCATCCATAACTGATGCTGATGAGGTTTGGTTGGGGAGGAAGGTTAAGAGGATCTCAAAGATACAGAAAATAGCCAGATGCATAATGTTGGGACAAATATACAAAACTGGGAAAGTGAGATCTTTAAATTCAAAGGGCTTTCAGTACCAGTATGGTAAAGAATATACATTCTTTATAGTATATTGAGAATATTCAACTACCAAAATACATGTACTTCAGCTATTTTTTTCATTTCATTCATTCAATTAATCAACACATATACGTATGACTGTCCACACGGTACCAGGTATTTTTGGAAACCAAGGATTCAATGGTAAGCTGATAAGGAGGTGCCTCTGTTAACAGAAAGTCCACATGGAATGGACAGGGTCTGTGGAAGCTTTTGCAAAATAGGTAGGGGGTTTCCAGGTTCTAATACATGAACTACCTATTCATGTATTAGAACCATGGTGTGGAGAAAAACACATGGTCCCATAGCTCAGCTGGTAAACAACCCACCTGTAATGTGGAAGACCTGGGTTCAGTCCCTGAGTTGGGAAGATCCCCTGGAGAAGAGAAAGGCTACACACTCCAGTATTCTGGCCTGGAGAGTTCCACTGACAGAGGAGACTGACAGGCTACAGTCCATAGGGTCACAAAGAGTTAGACATGACTGAGTGACTTTCACTTTCACTTTTTATACTACCTCAGTTTCACAATCACACTTGCTAAAAAGTTCTGAGATTTAAAGAATGTACAAAGGAGCAAATAACTAAGAATGAACATAATCCTAGTTAATCTTAGTGATCTGTGCTTTACAAAGGAAGAATATTTGGATGGTCTCACTACATGGTAAGTGATTTCTTTGCATTATCACCCATGTCATCATTACAGAGGCCAGTTGTATGTGTGTGCTCAGTTATGGCTGCCTCTTGGTGACTCCATGGACTGTAGCCTGTCTGGCTCCTATATTCATGGGATTCTTTGGGCAAAAACACTGGAGTGGGTTGCCGTTTCCCTCTCCAGATTTTCCCAACCCAGGGATGGAAACCATGTTTCTCCTGTCTCCTGCCCAGCTGTGATCAGACGATTTAATCAGCATGTAGAAAAACACAATTTAGCTCTTTCCCAAAGACATGCTTCAATTTTAACTATACAAGAAGCACAGTACATAACTTTGCTTAAGGGACTTGTTTCCTTTATGGAAAATCTAATCTACATATAATTCTTCTCTTTAACCTTTATTCACATTCCCAGAGCAAGTGAATATAGCTGTGAAAAAGTGATCACCCCTAAAAGTCACACAAGTTCAATAACTTGCGATAGCTCTTAATGCAACAGGGAATGTTGGCTTTGAGATGTAAATCACACCACCATGGCTGGTATGACCTACAGCTAGCAGCAGTCACACTCTCTCCCACAGAGGGAATTTACCTGACAGAGAGGACAGACAGCTCAATAATGAAGTCTCACTTTCTGTGCTAGCCAAGCTTGGGACCCAAAGTATGTGCTTCTCAGGTCTACCAGCCATGCATTTCCATGCTGTTGAGCTTGAACATCGATGCCTTTTTGGTCACCATTCAGTGTGGGTAACTTGGCATGAAATCACTTCTTAGGTAAATTAAGCCTAAGTGGCACAGAGGATTCCTTTGCGGGTGATGCAGCAAAGAGGGTCCCCACATGCTTTAACAATTACACAGGAGGGTCTTCTGCCCATAAGTTAGCCAGAAGCTCTTGGTATCCTCATTGGTCAAAGGGGGAAGACAAACGCTATTTCCCTTTCATTGCTTTAATTTCTTATTAATATATGTTAGTCACTCAGTTGTGTCTGACTCTTTGTGACCACATAGACTGTAGCCCACCAGGCTCCACTGTCCATGGCATTTTCCAGGCAAGAATACTGGAATGGATTTCCATTCCCTTCTCCAGAGGATCTTCCCAACTCAGGTATCAAACTCAGGTCTCCTGCATGGCAGGCAGATTCTTTACTGTCTGAGCCACTGGGGAAGCCCAAATCCATGGAGAAGAATGTGATAAATAAAGTGAATAGAAGCAACTATTACTAATAGTAGAATCAAACTGGGACGTTATTTGATAGACTAGAAGGCTTGTTTTCTAATAATTATGTCAGGACAACATAAACCAACCTGTTCTAGATAAACCAGGAACAAGGTCTTCTCCTCAAAATTAACCAAAACTTAAAGACTTCATTGTTAATATTCAAGTAAAATATTATTTAGATGATGATTCATTCTAACATATTTCCCTTTATCGCTACATATTCTTTCCTTAATTTTAATGTATATCAAATAGCAACTTTGCAGCTATTCTGTTGTTTTTCAGTCACTAAGTCTCATCTGGCTCTTTATGACCGCATGGACTGCAGCATGCCAGGATTCCCGGTCCTTCACCATATCCCAGCGTTTGCTCAGACTCATGTCCATTGAGTTGGTGANTTTCCTATTTGGAACCAGTCTGTTTTTCCATGTCCAGTTCTAACTGTTGCTTCCTGACCTGCATATAGGTTTCTCAAGAGGCAGGTCAGGTGGTCTGGTATTCCCATCACGTTCAGAATTTTCCACAGTTTATTGTGATCCACACAGTCAAACAATTTGGCATGACTTTCCTTAAGTTATATACTGTCAAACCCTAAGAAAAGCTAACCGGATATGACAATTTGCCAGCACTCTAAACAATGAGAATGAGACAACTCTACAACAAAGGAAATATTTTTCATTTGGAAATCACACACACACATTAAAAACAGGTTCAAATTCAATCTGTTAGTTCTCAACAGTATAAATTTGAGTGATTTTTAAGCATTATAATAAAAAAATTAATGGGTGGGCTTAACAAAAAGCATGCATTGGACAAACATAGGTTTCCTCCCATTTAATCCACTTACTCCACACTGACACCAGCTGTTTATTGGGTGCATGACTTCATTTACACATATGGATGAATAAAGTGATTAATTACTCTCCATCAATAGTGCAGAATATTGGCTTTGTTTAACTCAGCTCATTAACAGTAACTAGAAAAAGCTAATGGATCTACCCTAACATTGACTTAATGCCAGAATTCATGAGAATTAAGACAGAGAACAACTCCACAACTGATATAATACACTGTGGAAGTGAGACGGGCTACTGGCGAACTACTGTCGCCTAGTAACTTCAGCAATTATGCGGAAAATATTGGACAAAGCATTTTCTCTTCTTTAGAACCATATACACTGAAAAGTGTTCACAAAAATATGACTTTTCTGATATTGCCTTAAATAACTCAGGTAAAAAACAGGGGGACAACTGTGGATATGCATATAAACAAAGCAATTCTATAAAACACTGGTCACTGAAATGCCCCAAAAGTATTAAATTCAGTTGTTCTAAGGTACCAGTGGCTTGCTGAGAGCAGTGGGAAATTAGGAGTATGAGATGGGACAGGTCCATGTGTTTGAAAGAGTGACAGTAAGTAGCTGACCAGTTCTGGGAACTTGGTGGTTTGTAGGAGCTGTGTTCTTCTCCTCACTGGTTTGAGATGACTGCTGGGGGCTGTGGACAGGCAAGAGTGGGTGGAGCCCTGAGATGATCTAAGGTCCTATGAACACGGTGGGTACACTCAGGGGCATAGGTAGGGTGTCTGAATACGAGAAGAACTGCCAAGCAGGGGTGTGCTTAGGGTAGAGAAGTCCCATTCAACCACAAGTAAGCTTGAGGGATCTGCTTGCCACAGAAGGCCAAGAAGGACTGTCTTAGTTTCGTGTGGCCGAGCAAACCAAGTGTCACAAACTGGGTGGCTTGTAAGTGAAAATCCCTCAGTCATGTCCAACTCTCTGTGACCCCACGGACTATACAGTCCATCGAATTCTCCAGGCCACAATACTGGAGTGGGTAGCCTTTTCCCTTCTCCAAGAGATCTTCCGACCCAGGGATCAACAGGTCTCCCACAATGCAGGCAGATTCTTCACCAGCTGAGCCACTAGGGAAGCCCAAGGAGACTAGAGTGGGTAGCCTATCCCTTCTCCAGCAGATCTTCTCGACCCAGGAATTGAACCAGGGTCGCCTGCATTGCTGGAGGATTCTTTACCAACTGAGCTATCATGAACACTTATAAAACCATAGAAACTTATTTTCTGAGCTCTAAAGGCTACAAGAGTTAAGTCAAGGTTTCCGAAGGACCACGTCTCTCAGGATATTGCAGACAGGATTCTTTCTTTCCTTTCCTAGTGTCTGGTGGTTGCCGGCCATTCTTGGCATTCCTTAGTCTGTAGAGGCATTACTCCAATTCCTGCTTCCTGTCCTCACGTGGCATCTCCTGTGTGTGCCTCAGGGTCCACAATGTCCTCCTCTTATAAACACACCAGACACGCGGTGTATGGCCCACCTTAATCCAGTATGAATTCATCCTAACTTGATTACATCTGCAAAGACCCTGTTTCCAGGCCACACACGGTTTTTGGGGTGAGGACTCTGACCCGTCACAACAAGAACTAAATGGCAGGCTGTGCCTCCATTTCTCTTACGTCTTTGAGATCTGGGGTTCTGGGCAAAAGAGGCTTCTCGTTAGTGCCTCAGCAGGGACTGGCAGGCTGGCTTCGCCACCCAGGCTCTGTCTGCTTTTCTCCACCTATTCCTAGGACTCCCACACTGATGATACCCAAACAATATGACTGAAGTTCAGTAAACCAACAGAAAAAAAAATTCATATTCAAAATAGTTAATGACCAGTACGGCATGGGCACCAGTCACTGAAAATGGTCAGCATCAATGCTGGAACACAGTCTAGGGGCCATTTGTCCTTTTTAGCGGCTGAGACATGGAGAAATGGAGGGAGGTTACTGCAGAAAAGTCAGGGGGTTCTGTCACTAGCTGGCAGTGGATGGCTGAGGCACAGTCAGGGCAGATGGCTGCTATCAATCCACGGAGAAGTGTGGTGATATTTTGACAATGCACTTGGCTGACAAGGACCGCCAGAAGAGCATGGGCCGAGGAAAGAGTTTCCCCTCTTTAAAGGGACAATGTGAACTCAGTAAAAAATGCCTGTGATTGCATCCCATGAATCATGATTGTTTGACATACTGGTTATTTATATTAACTAATAAGTTGATGAGAGATGGTCTGATATCTACAGCTATACTACATTTAATTTTTCTAAGGATGAGCTTTTTGAAACTGGGTGGTGAAACTGGCCCCCATATCAAGCCATGAGCAACTTTTCTGGAAAGGAAGAGAGAAGCAAAATCTTCTGAAGGTGGTAAAAAAGGTGATGGGTGAGTCTCTGTGTGGAATCACACAGGGAAGTAAGATACTGAATTAATTGGTTGTGATGGTTAGTTCTCTTACTTGCAGCTAAACACACCCTAACTGACATATTATTATTTTTTAGATGCCCCTTAGTGCAATATGAAGTTATGTTATTTATTGCCCTGCCACCTGCTATCTGTCTCCTTCATTAGAATGTACTTTTCTTGATAGTGAAGATAGTATCTTTATGTGTATATACACATTTATATAGAAATTTTTTAACATTATAGTTTATCACATGATATTGATATCATTCCTTGTGTTATACAGTAGGACAATGTTGTTTATCCATCTTGTGGATCAGTTTGCATCTGCTAATCCCAAACTCTCAATCCATCCCTCCCCTACCCCTCCTGCCCCCTTGGAAACCAGAAATCTGTTCTGTGTCTGCTTCTGTTTTGTAGATAAGTTCATGTGTGTTGTATTTTAGATTCCACATGTAATATTGGAATATTCCACATGTATATCATATGGCATTTATCTTTCTGTTTCTGACTTANATTTGGAAATCACACACACACATTAAAAACAGGTTCAAATTCAATCTGTTAGTTCTCAACAGTATAAATTTGAGTGATTTTTAAGCATTATAATAAAAAAATTAATGGGTGGGCTTAACAAAAAGCATGCATTGGACAAACATAGGTTTCCTCCCATTTAATCCACTTACTCCACACTGACACCAGCTGTTTATTGGGTGCATGACTTCATTTACACATATGGATGAATAAAGTGATTAATTACTCTCCATCAATAGTGCAGAATATTGGCTTTGTTTAACTCAGCTCATTAACAGTAACTAGAAAAAGCTAATGGATCTACCCTAACATTGACTTAATGCCAGAATTCATGAGAATTAAGACAGAGAACAACTCCACAACTGATATAATACACTGTGGAAGTGAGACGGGCTACTGGCGAACTACTGTCACCTAGTAACTTCAGCAATTATGTGGAAAATATTGGACAAAGCGTTTTCTCTTCTTTAGAACCATATACACTGAAAAGTGTTCACAAAAATATGACTTTTCTGATATTGCCTTAAATAACTCAGGTAAAAAACAGGGGGACAACTGTGGATATGCATATAAACAAAGCAATTCTATAAAACACTGGTCACTGAAATGCCCCAAAAGTATTAAATTCAGTTGTTCTAAGGTACCAGTGGCTTGCTGAGAGCAGTGGGAAATTAGGAGTATGAGATGGGACAGGTCCATGTGTTTGAAAGAGTGACAGTAAGTAGCTGACCAGTTCTGGGAACTTGGTGGTTTGTAGGAGCTGTGTTCTTCTCCTCACTGGTTTGAGATGACTGCTGGGGGCTGTGGACAGGCAAGAGTGGGTGGAGCCCTGAGATGATCTAAGGTCCTATGAACACGGTGGGTACACTCAGGGGCATAGGTAGGGTGTCTGAATACGAGAAGAACTGCCAAGCAGGGGTGTGCTTAGGGTAGAGAAGTCCCATTCAACCACAAGTAAGCTTGAGGGATCTGCTTGCCACAGAAGGCCAAGAAGGACTGTCTTAGTTTCGTGTGGCTGAGCAAACCAAGTGTCACAAACTGGGTGGCTTGTAAGTGAAAATCCCTCAGTCATGTCCAACTCTCTGTGACCCCACGGACTATACAGTCCATCGAATTCTCCAGGCCACAATACTGGAGTGGGTAGCCTTTTCCCTTCTCCAAGAGATCTTCCGACCCAGGGATCAACAGGTCTCCCACAATGCAGGCAGATTCTTCACCAGCTGAGCCACTAGGGAAGCCCAAGGAGACTAGAGTGGGTAGCCTATCCCTTCTCCAGCAGATCTTCTCGACCCAGGAATTGAACCAGGGTCGCCTGCATTGCTGGAGGATTCTTTACCAACTGAGCTATCATGGACGCTTATAAAACCATAGAAACTTATTTTCTGAGCTCTAAAGGCTACAAGAGTTAAGTTAAGGTTTCCGAAGGACCACGTCTCTCAGGATATTGCAGACAGGATTCTTTCTTTCCTTTCCTAGTGTCTGGTGGTTGCCGGCCATTCTTGGCATTCCTTAGTCTGTAGAGGCATTACTCCCATTCCTGCTTCCTGTCCTCACGTGGCATCTCCTGTGTGTGCCTCAGGGTCCACAATGTCCTCCTCTTATAAACACACCAGACACGCGGTGTATGGCCCACCTTAATCCAGTATGAATTCATCCTAACTTGATTACATCTGCAAAGACCCTGTTTCCAGGCCACACACGGTTTTTGGGGTGAGGACTCTGACCCGTCACAACAAGAACTAAATGGCAGGCTGTGCCTCCATTTCTCTTACGTCTTTGAGATCTGGGGTTCTGGGCAAAAGAGGCTTCTCGTTAGTGCCTCAGCAGGGACTGGCAGGCTGGCTTCGCCACCCAGGCTCTGTCTGCTTTTCTCCACCTATTCCTAGGACTCCCACACTGATGATACCCAAACAATATGACTGAAGTTCAGTAAACCAACAGAAAAAAAAATTCATATTCAAAATAGTTAATGACCAGTACGGCATGGGCACCAGTCACTGAAAATGGTCAGCATCAATGCTGGAACACAGTCTAGGGGCCATTTGTCCTTTTTAGCGGCTGAGACATGGAGAAATGGAGGGAGGTTACTGCAGAAAAGTCAGGGGGTCCTGTCACTAGCTGGCAGTGGATGGCTGAGGCACAGTCAGGGCAGATGGCTGCTATCAATCCACGGAGAAGTGTGGTGATATTTTGACAATGCACTTGGCTGACAAGGACCGCCAGAAGAGCATGGGCCGAGGAAAGAGTTTCCCCTCTTTAAAGGGACAATGTGAACTCAGTAAAAAATGCCTGTGATTGCATCCCATGAATCATGATTGTTTGACATACTGGTTATTTATATTAACTAATAAGTTGATGAGAGATGGTCTGATATCTACAGCTATACTACATTTAATTTTTCTAAGGATGAGCTTTTTGAAACTGGGTGGTGAAACTGGCCCCCATATCAAGCCATGAGCAACTTTTCTGGAAAGGAAGAGAGAAGCAAAATCTTCTGAAGGTGGTAAAAAAGGTGATGGGTGAGTCTCTGTGTGGAATCACACAGGGAAGTAAGATACTGAATTAATTGGTTGTGATGGTTAGTTCTCTTACTTGCAGCTAAACACACCCTAACTGACATATTATTATTTTTTAGATGCCCCTTAGTGCAATATGAAGTTATGTTATTTATTGCCCTGCCACCTGCTATCTGTCTCCTTCATTAGAATGTACTTTTCTTGATAGTGAAGATAGTATCTTTATGTGTATATACACATTTATATAGAAATTTTTTAACATTATAGTTTATCACATGATATTGATATCATTCCTTGTGTTATACAGTAGGACAATGTTGTTTATCCATCTTGTGGATCAGTTTGCATCTGCTAATCCCAAACTCTCAATCCATCCCTCCCCTACCCCTCCTGCCCCCTTGGAAACCAGAAATCTGTTCTGTGTCTGCTTCTGTTTTGTAGATAAGTTCATGTGTGTTGTATTTTAGATTCCACATGTAATACTGGAATATTCCACATGTATATCATATGGCATTTATTTTTCTGTTTCTGACTTAGCTCACTTAATACGATAATCTCTAGTTGCATCTATATGGGTGTGAATGGCATTATTTTGTTCTTTTTTATGGCTGAGTAGTATTCCGTTGCATATATGTGCCACATCTGAGAGTGAAGGCAGTTTCTATCTTATCCACTGCTCTATCCCCAATATCTACCACATGTGGCACACACACGCTGCAGACTGAAAACTCAATAGCTTCTGTTGGATCCAGTAAGTCAACTGTCAGCCCAGGGAACTCACCACTTTTACGGGTACCTGAAAGAATGATCTGCTATCGTTTTGTTCTGAGAGATTTGGAAAGAGTGAGTGATGGAAAAGCCCTTCTCATTGTGAGCTCTTTGTAAAGAGCTGGTTTGTCTCCGCTGACCTGCACATCTCGTGTCCACACTCCTTGCCTTCTGTAGATCTGGCTTCAACTTACATATCATTTTAATAAATTACTTCTTACATGTCCATGATGTATACTGTAAATTTAACTCACAAGATTCTACCCTTGGGCTGCCATATTTGTCAAATTTGTATCAGTCAAAGGTACACTGGCAAATTGTATCATAATCTGTAGAAGACATTACTCCACATGTTATCCTAACAATTTCTAGGATTCTGCAATGCCTCTTGTAATGATGTCAGTGTATACACTTGAAACTCTTATTTTTTTTAAACATTTTATGTAACAGTGTTGTGATAGTTTCAGGTGGACAGCAAAGAGACTCAGCCATCCATATACATACATCCATTCTATCTCAAACGCCCCTCCTATACAGGCTGCCACATAACACTGAGCAGAGTTCCCTACGCTAGAGTAGGTCCTTGTTGGTTATCCATTTTAAATATACGGGAAATGCAGGTTCGATCTTTGGATCAGGAAGATCCCCTGGAAGAGGAAATAGCTACCCACTTGAGGACTCTTGCCTGGGAAATCCCATGGACAGAGGAACCTGGCAGACTACAGTCCATGGGGTTGTAAGAGTCAGACATGACTTAGCGATTAAACCACCACCACCATTTATCTTTGAGGATTAGTTTTGCATTTTTCTTATTAAATTATACCTAAGCTTTTATGCATATTCTTTCTTTTCTATTCCCTTAGGTTTGATTTCTGCAAATTGAATTAATCAAACAGTGCTTGTAATCATTTGTAAGGAGAGCAAACATATTGCCAGTTGAAAAACTGAGACTATATTCTTGCCCTACATATAGCTTTTGAGAGTATTGGAGGTCCCTGCATCCAAGCTAGCACTGGGTATTACAAAGTGTGTATTCCTCAGTTTTGTAGGTAAAATTGGTATCTTCCGGTCTTGGTGTGTTTGGACTGTTAAAACAGAATGTCTGAGACAAGGTGCATTATAAACAACAAAAACATGTTTCGCAGTTCTAGAGGCTGGAAGCCAGAGATCAAGGTGCCAGCATGATCTGCTTCTGGTAAGGACACTCTTTGGTTATAGACTGTTTTCGTATAGCCTTACATGGCAGAGAGAGGGAGAGAGGGCTAGAGAGCTCTCTGGGGCCCCTTTTATTAGGGCAGTAATCTCCTTCATGAAGGCTCCACTTTCATGATCCAATAACCCCCTTTCTTGGTCATGTCCTTTGCACATTTTTCCATTCAAATGTATGTATTTTCTGTTGTTATTTGCAACTACTCTTTATTTATTAATAATATATTCCATTTATTTTCATTTTGAATGTCTAGCGTCTCTTTTAATGTGTTATTCTCATTGCTACAAAGTATCATATAGGGCAGACATAAGAAGGACATATAGGAGCAGTCTTTAATAAAAAGTACTTGTTGCAAAATTTCTGCACTTTAGAGAAGCTTAAAAAGAAGGACAAAAATAACAGCATTTAGAACTAGAGCCTCTTCTAATGCGGATTAGGCTTATACTTTTCATACCTATCTATAAAAACTTTTAATTCAGATTAAAAAATAAAAAGGCTTTGTAGCTCAACTAATAGAAAAGCCACATTTAGTAAAAGAGCTGAAGGCTGAAGGTGAGACAAGAAGGAAGGGTGCAAGGCACTGCCATTAAGAACAGGATATGAAATGATACTAACTGGTTAGAGGCAACTAGGCCCAAGATGGCAGAAGACTAGACTTCTAGGAGAGTTTGACTCACATTATTTGCTCATTGTAACCCATTAGCATCTAATGACACACCTACTCGGGCCATGACAGTTCTGAGGCTGCTCACAAAAAGCCAAAATGTGGGCAGTGGCCCAAGTACTATAAAAACTAGCCACCCCCACATCCTGGGCACACCAGCCTTCTGAGACAGCTCAGAGTCTGTGTGTGTGTGGAGGGTGCATCTCTCCAAATAAACCTGCTATTATGAGTGAGCGCAAGTCGCTCAGTCGTGTCTGACTCTTTGCGACCCCATGGCCTGTAGCCCACCAGGTTCCTCTGTCCATGGGCTTCTCCAGGCAAGAATACTGGCGTGGGCTGCCATTCCCTTCTCCAGGGGATCTTCCCAAACCAGGGATTGAACCCAGCTCTCCTGTGTCATTTTCTTTTAGTTTGGCTTCCTTTTGGCCTTTCCCCTACTAGGGCCTTTGGGAACTGTGCGTGTGTGTAACTGCATCTCCCAAACCTCTTCATCTGAGCTTAGGCTGGATTTGAAGAGCCAGAACAGGAACACACTTCAGGAGACCTGAGATGCCCACAGAGAAAGAAATGAGAGCTGCTGTTTCTTTTAGCTTTGCTTTCTTGTTCTTTACCATTTCTTATTATTTTTTAATGTACTCTCTCCTCTTATCAAGCTTCATCATTTCATACTGTAAAAAAGTTAAATCACTAAAGGCAAATAACCTTAAGAATCTGCTGAGTGTGAAGAGAAAAGCCCATGATATAGATGAATGGATTAGGAGGGAGACATCTAACTCTAGGGGTTTACAGTTGGTAAAATCTCAGGCTTTGTTGGACAATAAGTATCATTTTTGTTTTACACAATGACTGGGTACTGATTGCTTGCAGTCACAAGCATAAACAATCCTTCAAAATTAAGTACAAATATAACAAGAAAAAAAGCAATATGGAAAAATTCAGAAATGTCCGACTATTGCTATTTCTTGGGTGAAACTCTACTGGTCAGTAGTTGGGTTCCCCAGCCAAATGTGAAAACAAGAGAATTTTAGAAAGCAGCAATTTTAAAGAAATGAAAGCTATGCAAAATGCACTGCAGTCCTTCATTATATAGTTCATAAGTGTGAAAAGAAAACAATTCTAGGCAATTAATTAATTCATAATTCTGAAAAATATTTTTCCATGCAGTGAATCTATAACAATAACTGCTATTATAGCTCACTTTTAAATCCTATGTGAAGCCAAGAACCCTCTCTTGGAGGCCTGTCCCTGGGGCATGACCATTCTCTTGAGCCCCATTTTTCTGTACAATAGAGACATTATACATTTCCCCAAACTCTCTCTACTTTTGTTGCAGAATCATAGTTAGAACCAGGGGCTTTAGAAACACATCAAGGACAGCAAAATTCTTGTCCCACCACTGTGCATGCCAATGACACATAAAAGCCTTGTAGTTTGTGAAAAACCTTGTGTATGTGCACTCAGTTGTAGATGACTGCCAGCCTCGTCTGTTGCTGAGATTTCTCAGGCAAGAATACTGGAGTGGGTTGCCATTTCCTCTTCCAGGGGATCTTCCCAACCCAAGGATCGAAGGTGCATCTCCTGTGTCTCCTGCAGTGCAGGCGAATTCTTTATCCACTGAGCCATCAGGGAAGCCACATTATTTACTAGGAAATACATTTTAAACTTATTTTTACTTATATTATTCACATATTAAAAATCTAATATGTCTGCCTAAATCCTGTAATATGCCTATATTAAATTTGTAACAGAAAACTGACTGGGACTTATTCAAATTAAACAATGCAACAGAATAATACATCCTTCCATTTTAAAAAATAAATGCAATGGCATATCCTTCTACTTAGCATTATCCTTTAGTTATGTATAACAAAATAAGTACAACTGGCAAGCACAGCATTCCAAAGATTGCTTTTCTCTGTTGTTTGCCCCGATAGTGATAATTTCTATGGTGATTACAAGGATAATTCCAGACATAATTGTAAATTTGAAGGCTAAGCATGCTCTAGGAAGAAACTTTAAAAATAATGGATTAGCTTATTTAATGATGTTATATGTTTGTGTGGATAAGAACTATTACATCCCTCCAGGCTAAGTATCTAACACTAGCACAGACAGGATGGAAAACCAGGCCTTAGAACATTAATAAAAAGAGAAATGGAATTCAATATTTGCTTTTTTTAATCCTAGTCTTTCAACTATAATGGCTGATATAGTTTTATTACAAGTCTCTGAATTAATGAAGAGAATATATTGGTAAATAGAAATACATTTCATGCTCCACAAAGGGAAATCGAGTTGCTATGGAAAAATATGTGCTTCCTAGGTGGCACTAGTGGTAAAGAACCCACCTGTCAATGCAGGAGGTGCAGGAGACCCAGGTTCAATCCCTGGGTTGGGAAGATTCCCCTGGAGGTGGGCATTACATCCCACTCCAGCATTCTTGCATGGAGAATTCCATGGATAGAGGAGCCTAGTGGACTGTAGTCTATAGATTCCCAAAGATATGGACACAACTAAAGCCCTTAAAAAGAATAAATTTGACTCAGTTCTAATGAGATGGATGAAACTGGAGACGATTATACAGAGTGAAGTAAGCCAGAAAGGAAAACACCAATACAGTATACTGACACATATATATGGAATTTAGAAAGATAGTAATGATGACCCTGTAAGTGAGACAATATAAGAGACACAGAGGNTACAATTAAAAGCAATAGAACTTTTCTCCACTGTTATGAATTAGCCTTTGCACAGTACAGCACCCACAAGACTACAAATTATAGTTCTCTCTTTATCCACTTGGACAAATGCACAGTTATTACCATCACTCATTTAGAATCTAATTCAATCATTTGGGCAATAGATTTTAATGGGTTCTGCTACTTCTTGATGCTCCCCAAGGGAAGAAGGACTGTGTTTGGTTTTCCTCCCTGCATCAAAGAGACAGTGTTGGTTTTACCCACGTATGAAAACCAGCCTGCTCTGCATTTTTGCTGTGTAAAATAGGGCTTAGTGAGTGTAGAATAGAAACTCATGTTAGGGAAACTCCCCCGTTCTACCTGCTGTTATTGGTCAGTTGCCCAGTTGTGTCCGACTCTTTGCAGCCCCCTTGACTGCAGCACGTCAGGCCTCCCTGTCCTTCATTATCTCCCGGAGTTTGCTCAAGTCCATGCTCATTGCATCAGTGATGCCGTCCAGCCATCTCATCCTCTGACACCCTCTTCTCCTTCTGCCCTTAATCTTTCCTAGCATTAGGAACTTTTCCAATGAGTCATCTGTTTGCATCAGATGACCAAAATACTGGAGCTTCAGCTTCAGCATCGGTCCTTCCAGTGAATATTCAGGGTTGATCTCCCTTATGATTGACTGGTTTGATCTCCTTGCTGTCCAAGGGACTTTCAGGAGTCTTCACCAGCACTAGAGTTTGAAGGCATCGATTCTTTGGCATTCTGCCCTCTTGACAGTTCAGCTCTCACAACCGTACATGATCACTGGGGAGACCACAGCCTTGACTATATGGACCTTTGTCAGCAGTAATGTCTCTTCTTTCAACACACTGCTCAGGTTTGTCATTGCTCTTCTGTCAAGAAGCAATTGTCTTTTGATTTCATGGCTGCAGTCACCATCCACAATGATTTTGGAGCCAAAGAGGAAGAAATCTGTCACTAATTCTATATGATACTGTATTTATAGCAATAGGAAGTTTTGCACAGATTTATGGTCTCATATTGGCTAGACACAGGTGCTGTAACCCAGCAGAGAGCTATTTCACATGGGAGCAGAAAAAGTTCTGCTCATGCATTAACATGTACACTTCTACATCTCAATCCTAACATCTGGGAAGGCAGCTTTCAATATGTTCTGTCAATTAAACAGTTTATCATAAATTGTTTTTCCTCAAAATATTATCCAGAGTAAAGNCTTCTCCACATATCATGAATCCCCAAGACTGCAGAAAGATATTAAAAGATACTTCATTTAAAACTTCAAAACAAGTGACAACTAACGATAAACCCATTCTAATATGAATTTCTAACCCATGTGGAAAAGAGTGTATGTTTAGTCAACATTGTATTTCTGTTTAATATTTTGTGATTTTACATATGTATTTAGGTCAATATCATGTTGCAAGCTGGAGAAGAAAATGGCAACCCACTTGTTTTCTTGCCTGGAGAACCCCCATGGACGGTGGAGACTGGCGGGCCACAGTCCCTGGGGTCACAAAGAGCTGGACACGACTGAGCGACTAAGCACCAGCACCATGTTGCAAGCGCCTTCGAATGAATTCAGATTCTACATTCTTCTAACCTCTCACAAACCTTGTGGTCCATGTACCAAAAAAGTGTCTGGTGGTTAGTACCTCAAACGATCGGATCAAATGATATTGCAATCTTGCAAAGTTTATGCTTGGAATTTTGATGAAGCTGAGCCTTTCTCAAACAATAATATTTACCCATCATCTTGACAAGATCACTCATCACTTTGACAAGACCACCCAACTGGAATGGACAGAGCTCTTAGGCCCTTTTGACAAAAGATTTAATGGCCTTGCTTCCAGTACATTCTGCCCTCAAAAGTTCATTCTACAAATAGGCAGAGGGCACCTCCAACAAGGTGAGACTATGGCACTCCTCACCCACAGCCTGCTGAAAGCTTCCGATATCACTTAAAAACAATAATCTAGGAAGGAAGAGAAAATGGATGTCTATGGAAGAAATTCAGTGGAAAAATGTAAAGAATAAAGCTCAGAATTCAGGTCTAATATTTGTCATCTGTTTCCTTAATTGCCTGGCCAATTTCCAAGTTTAATTTGTATCAGGGTAGCCTAAAAGTTGAGTCACTAGATTTCATTCATATTTTCACATTGAGAAATGCATGTATGAGAATCCCAAATGTACCCTTAATACTATTTTTTACTATGGTATTCCCATTAATTAACCAGTGTTCTACTCCCAAGTGACTCTGCATTTTTCCTATCTGTTCCTAAGTGTGGCCTCATTCCAGTCCTGTCAGTTAGTTAGTGTTAGTTGCTCAGTCATGTCCCACTCTTTGCAGCCCCCTGGATTATAGCCCACCAGGCTACAACCCCCTGGAGTGGGTTGCCATTTCCTTCTCCAGGGCATCTTCCCAACCCAGGGACTCTCGTATCTCCTGTGTCTCCTGCACTGGCCGGTGGATTCTTTACCACTGAGCCACCAGTGAAGCCCCTCATTGCTCCACATGGCTCTTCAATTTTCTTTCTCCTCTCACTGAGTGTGAACTTCCT